>JAMKQA010079251.1:0-13958 GCA_024699735.1 Posidonia australis
TATAGGTTTGCCATGGGGCACAAATTTTCCAGTGTTGGAAGTTGTTACAAGTTGTTATAATAGAGGTGGGAAGTAGTTAGGGTTTGTTTTGGTGGTTAGAGTTTGTTATAGGTGATTATGATGAAGGTGGAAATTAGTTAGGGTTTGTTAGGTGGTTAGAGGTTGTTATAGGTCATTATGATGATGGTGGGAAGTGGTTAGGTTGTTAGGGTTTGAAAATAGGGTTTGGGGTTTGACTTAGGGTTTAGGGTTTGACCTAGGGTTTAGGGTTGTTTTAGGGTTTGTGGTTTGGATTAGGGTTTAACCAAGGGTTTAGGGTTTGGATTAGGGTTTTGAATTTGGTTTAGGGTTTAACTTCGGGTTTAGGTTTTGGATTAGGGTTTTAGGTTTGGTTTAGGGTTTAGGGTTTGACATAGGATTTGACCTAGGGTTTGGATTTGGGTTTTGAGTTTGGATTTGGGTTTAACCTAGGGTTTATTGTTTGGTTTAGGGTTTAGAGTTTATTTTAGGGTTTTGAGTTTGGTTTTTGAATTTTGAATTTGATTTAGGTTAGTTTTAGGATTTAAGGCCCCATTGCATGCATATGTGGTGTCAACAGCATATTTCAAACTTACCGATCGAGAGATGGCAAGTTGACAGATGCCAATCGAATAGTTTGGGATATCAGTCCAAAGGTAAGTTGACAGACTCATTGCCGTATAGTTTGGGTTATTAGCCCAAAGATGAGTTGACGGACTCATTAACGGATAGTTAGGGTTATTATCCCACTTGTAGGGGCATGATAGGATATCAGACCTATCAGCCGAATGGGGAAGAGTTTACCATGTGTGATATGCTCTAGACTTTGCACAACGCCTAGAAGAGGATGAAAGCAAGACTTGTTCAACTAGAACAAGTAGAGTAGAGCAGATGTTGTCGAGATTCGTCCTTTTGGAGTGAATCTGGGACATGAACACCTAAACCATGTCCGAGGTCTAGATGGAAACAAGACTTGCTTGAATAAGGCGAGTCCAACTGAATAAGCTGGATCTTGCCCTACCTGGTACAAAAGTTTGTGAAGACATCATTCGTCCAGGCCTAGGCAATAAAACAAGATTCTCGACTATTATCTGGGTGGGCCCCAATGCCAAGTCGACAAGCAAAAGAAAGCAGCAACCTGAACTAGTTAAGCACATGTTGTCGCAATGGTGATTTCTATTCTGCATCAATCATATGCAATCAAACAAGCTGGCCAGAAGTATTCCAATGAATTTTATTACAACAGTCAATGAAGTGATTACATGCAATTCAACTTGTAATAAACCAGTAGCATAACGCGAACGTTAAGAGTCTACGTCATCTTTGGATCTCTTCGAGCCTGAAGCTTTGGTAAAGAGCGTATGGCTAGGTTTCTTCGACTTCGGCTTCATAATCTGCTGTGCAACCTTTCCCCTCTATGACTGTGAGATATTTTGATCGTATGGAGCCACTAAGCATGCGAGACAGCTCCTTAGTCATAATATAAGAGCTTAAGGGGTACTCTTGGAATCGGGTTGGCATTTGCCCCTGAACAAGGGAAACTTGCTTATAGCCAATCTGCCGCATCGTACGGACTAGGTGATACTCAACTCCACTAGTAAGCCCTAGTAGGATGATAAGCCGCATATTGGCTGTACTAAAGAAAGTCTCAAAGTAATGAATGGCCGAAGGAATAATGCGCTAGATGACTTTGTCTTCTGTCAAGCTTTCCAACTGCTTGTACTCCTTTCGAATCGAGGTGAGCATGCGTGCATGACTGCTTTGACAGTAGGATTCGAAGGCCAACCGTTGCTGGCGTAAGACTTCAACACCCAGATGTGTAGCCAACCATACCTTTACAAAAGCTCCACAACCATAAAAGTGCCGGCATCGTCGCAGTAATCGGTCTAGAGCATGGTATGTTTCTGCCAAAGATAACTGCGGCCAAGTCTTTCCAACAAGGGACCATCGCCAAGGCAATCACGGTGACCTCAATGTTCACGACTTTCCGACCATGGTTGAAAGCTAGCTTTCCTAGGAAGCGGACAATAAAGCCATTCAACCATAGCTCATCGCCCAAAGACATGCGCATTCCGACCACCTTGTCAAAGTAAGCCAGCTATAGCATGGGAGAATGTTTGTCTGAACAGATAAGATGATAAACACAATCGTCGATTGATAGGCCAGTTAGTTCACTCAAGACTGAGGAATTTCCGTCGCACCACATAAACATGGTGGTTCCCAGGAACATCTGTAGACAACATACTTTGTGGACCACCTCCAAAGTAGGGGTCAATTCGACTCTCCCAAAACAAAATACATGATGGGCTGGCTTCCAAAACTGTGCAGCTGCACACAAGAAGTATCGAGAAACCTCCACCTTCGTGATATCCAAAAGCTTTGAGGAGATCCCCCAAGTCTGTAGCTTGTCGTGGTCACTTTTTGTTAACTGCCCGATCCATGCTTGGAGAACATCTGAGCAGTGCATAGGTATGGCCATCGTGGGGAAACCCATGATTAACAAGGTGCTTCAGCTTCTCCTGACTCTGCCACACTAGAAGAGAAGACAATCTCTTGCAAAACATGCTCAAAACACTGGTTTAAAAATAGGCTTTTGCTTTGTTCCATTCAACAACATTTTGTAAAGTCTAACATAGATAGATAGAAGGTGCAGTGCAAATGGTGCTAAAAATCAGAGAGATTAGACCAAAGCTGAATGTTACAATTGACTAAGCAGGGAGCTATTGAACAGACTACATGTAGCGCATAGCCCCAACATGAAATCCTTGTTACCAACTGGCTTTGACCAAGTGCCAAAATAATGAGATATAGCCATCAAACCCTGATGATTTGGATTGTTTGATGACTAAGCCCTCATAAGGCGCTTAAGAAGCCAAATGAGGTAGCTAGAGTGCCCCTGGGTAGATTACGGGGATCCTCAACCTATAGAGCAGCTGACATGCCTCCAGTCTAGTATTGGTTTAGTGCGTCTAACCATAGGACAGGTGACATGCCCCTGGTTTGACATGGATGACTCTAACCAATCAGAGCAGCTTGCATGTCCCTAATCAAGTATTGGCTCAGTGCATCTAACCATAAGACAGCTGACATGCCCCTGGTTTGACATAGATGGCCCAAACTATTAAGAGCAACTTGCATGCTTTTGGTTCAGGCAATGTCCTCTTGATTCTCCTAGGCTGAAAGTTGTTATCATGCCCCAGCTAAGAGAACTAGATTAGACTCTGCGACGCTTTTAAGATGATGTTTGTGGAAAGAAATGCATGCATGTTGAATGACTTTTGAGATCTTATTAGCGCCCTCAGCATTGAGATGTGTATTGCCATGTATATAAGGAACAGTAGCTCCAATCCTCCTGAGACACTATCCAAGCCCCTTGTTTTTTGGGTGGCTCTCTAGAAATGCAATATCATGTCTTAGGCCCCATTCCAAACCTCACTGGACCATACCCCTGCTTTTTTTATTTTATTTTCTTTGTTCATTCTCCCTCATAGGCATGTGGGTTCACCTTATCCCTGGTTTGGATGTAATAGGTACCTAGTATGTGGTGGGGAGCTGCTGCTGTTTAAAGGGTTGGCTTTCAAAGGTTAACTTTCAAGCAAGTGGGATCATCTGGCCTTGTGGGTCTCCAATACTGCACCAATGCCTCTCTTGTTAACTACGCAATCAAAGTAGAGATGCCACCGCTCTTTGTCTTGAGGGTCCACTGACTCATCCTCTTCCATGGCAAACCATATATCCTCATCGGGGAACTGAGTCTGCAGGGGTTGATACTCTAGCAAGAGTAAATCTGCTAAGTGATCTGCCATAGCCTGCGCCTTCATAGATTTATGAGTAACAAAAGTGATATCAAACTGAGATAAAAGCACCTACCACTTGACACATCTACCCACCAGTGTGGGTTTCTGAAATAGGTATTTCATAGGATCATGTCGGCACAGTAACAGAACAAGATATGCCATCATGTAATGCCTCAAGCGTCGTGTGGCCCAAATGAGGGATAAGCAGACTTTTTCGATTGTAGTGTACTTGACTTCGCAATCATTGATGAACTTTTTACTCATATAATAAATGGCCCTCTCCTTGCGGCCTGTTTCATCATGCTGACCCAAGACTGCACCCATTGAATGTTACATTACCGACAAATTGAGCAACAGATGACGCCCTGGTGTGGGAGGTACCAATACTAGTGGCCTTACGAAGAGCTTCTTGATTTTGTCAAAAGCTTCTTGGCACTCTTCACTCTAGCGGATCTGTGCATTTTTTGTCAAGAGCTTAAAGATTGACTAACAAATTGGTGTCAACTGGGCAATGAACTGGTTGATATATTGCAACTGCCCCAACAACCCTTGGACCTCTTTTTTGGTTGTAGGATGAGGCATCTCAATGATGGGTTTAGCCTTGTTCGGGTCTACCTCAATTCCTCTTTGATTGATGATGTAACCCAGTAGCTTGCCTGATGAGACACCAAATACACACTTGTTGGGGTTCAGCCGTAGCTTATATTGTTGCAAGTAGTTAAACAACTTCTTAAACAAGCAATGTGTTCTTCAGGCTCCTTTGACTTGGCTATCATATCATCCACATAAACCTCGATGTCTGGTGCATGAGGTCATGGAACAATGCTGTCATTGCCCTTTGATATGTGGCCCCGGCATTCTTGAGTCCGAACGTCATAACTTTGTAGCAGAACACTCCCCATGGAGTGATAAAAGACATTTTCTCCATATCCTCTTCTACCATTCTGATATGATTGTAACCTAGGAATGCATCTATGAATGACAACATTTTGTGTCTTGTAGTATTATCTACCAACACATCAATGTGTGGGAGAGGAAAATCATCTTTTGGGTTGGCTTTGTTTAGGTCCCTGTAATCAATACACATTCGAACCCAACCATCTTTCTTGGGCACTGGAACTACGTTCACTAACCACTCTGGGTAGAGGACGACCTTCAGAAAGTTAACTTTGTGTTGTTTCATTATTTCCTCTTTCAATTTCAATGACCACTACGGTCGTCATCTACGCAATTTCTGTTTAACTGGCTTGACGTTAGGTTTAAGAGGTAATGTGTGCACCACTACCTCAACATCTAGCCCAACCATGTCATCATAACTCCAAGCAAAGTTATTTGCATTTTCTTGGAGGAGCTCAACAAGTTCTACATGGACCTGTGCTGTGAGTCTGTGCTTATTCACACTTCCTTGACATCTTCAGTGGTGCCAACGTTCACAGACTTAGTTTCCTCTTCTACATGCAAGTTTAGGCCTTCTGGATCATCGTCATAAGGCTAAAATTCTGGTGCATCACGACTTTCTTCCTCTATTTCTGCATCATCCTCCTTTCCATATGCAATAAGTTCAGGAAGGACTTCTTGTTGAAATGATGAATCCGTGTCGTCAAAGATATACATTTTCTCAGCATTCTTCCCTTGACGATGCTTTTGAATGGTTACCATGACTCTCTTCTTGTATGCACCTCTAACGACCTCAGATTCTACCATTTCCGAACTTGCAAATCTACCTGGCTGTTTCACTTCTTTCACAGCCTTATTATATGGATAGGTGTTTTTATTTTTATGATTTTCTTGAATAGTATGTGTGACAAGTGGGTAGCTGTCCTCTGACTAACTGATGTGAGTGTTTCCGCCTGCATTCTCTCCTAAGCCTAACTCAGGATTGTTTTTTTGAACCCCATTGCTCAAGTAGGGCCAGGACTGATAATACCACCTAAACCCGCCTCCCGATTGATAGGAGATAAACTCCTTTGGTCTAGCGTTTAGTAATCTGTTCTCTTCTAGGGTCATAATAGCAGATTGACCTCGTGTAATTGCCTACTCCGCAATGTGTTCTGTCGTTATTGCTTTCCCCTTTCTGCGCTTGAGTTCACTCTGTGTGTCTTCCACCAATACCGCCGACTTCTCCTGAAACAGGACTTCCAAATCACTGAGCATGCTGTCAACTTATGCTACTACAGCATCCCCCTCATCTTCATTAGAAGTGAAATTCACATAGTAGGCACTAGTAGTTTCTAGTACTTCAGGTAGTGATTTCAGCTATCCTGACTGTAACCCTCTTAAAGCTAACTGATATACTGATGTTGCTACTGTTGAGGTTGCCATTGTTGAATCCGAGACTACAGCTAGACCTGTAGAAAGACCTTTAGCTGATGCCAACATAGCTGTCCCCAATGGCATGGATGATGTTGAATCCGCTCTAGAGTCCACAATTTCCTCTTCAGAGTACTAATCTTCAACACATATCCATTCTGATTCGTTGATTGGTTTACTCTGTTCAGACTTTGCAAGCACAAAACTCTGATTGGGATCCAACAATCCTGCACTAACAAAGCTAGTTAAACCCCATGGAATAATGAGCTTTTGGAACTTACAACGCCTCGAGTATCCATCCTATTGTTTCCACTCATATCCCAGTCCTTTGAACTCTCGTTTTTTCTCTACGACAATTGGTTCGGCAATTCCTTGCCCATTCTGCCCGAGAGGTGCTCCTTTCTCAGACCCCCACCTTTGACATAGATTCTCGACCATCAACAAAGGATTGTCAAAAGCAGCCAAATGGCTGGCATGCTCGAGAATCGAAATGAAATTGATCGGCTCAAAGCGGTCAACACGGTATAGCACATCAGAAGGCTTAGGGTCAAATGGACAATTTGGAGAGATACTGAAGAAACTACCTCAACCTTCTCCTTTTCGATATTTTCCGCCATTACAACAACAATGTCGTTGTTCCAGCAGAACTTAATCATTCAGTGAAATGTTGAAGGGATAACTTGATGCTTGTGGAGCCAAGGGCGCCCAAGCAGAAGATTGAAGGATGGCTCAAGGTCGACAACATAGAACTCAACCACAAAACAGGCAGGACCAATGATTAAGGGAATGATCAAAATCCCTAGAGTATCATGGTGCATGTTATCAAACACCGTCATTCCTTTCACAGCTAGGGTAATGTCCTCAAATTTGAAGCCGACCTGATTTGCAGTTCGCAAAGCGCAGATATTTAAACTAGCGCCATTATCCACCAAAGTAAGAAGAATGCAGAAATTTTGGTATTGCACTGTGATAAATAGGGTTTGGTTATGATAGGTCCCTGTTGGGAGGAGCTCTGAGTTAGAGAATGAAATCACCTACGGCATGGCTATCATCCCTACGATGCTTTCCAAGATTGATGGTTGTATTGTTGGGGAAACATGAGTGGCCAGGAAAACTCAAAGAAATGCCTCCTAGTGTTCAACTGACGTATGGATTAGGTCCCAGATGGAAATATCTACCTTAACTTTCTTTAATTGGGTTGTGATGTCAGCTACAGGTGGGTCAGTCTTGGTAGTGGTGGGGTTAACTCTTGGGATTGTGTCTTCAGGGATCTGATTGGGAATCTAACTGCATTACCTCAGCCCACATTTCTGTGGCGTAACTGTAAGGCATACGGTGAGTATCCTGTGTCAAGTTATTGACCACAGGAACACGGGCGTTCAATTCCACTGGGACTAAAGCTGGTGAAATAGGCATTGGCGTTTGGTAGGGTAGGTCATGCTTTGGTTTGGCTAGAAACTGATTGTTAATGGGGTGGATTGCATAGTCGGTTTTGCAACCGTGCACCTCGGTGTGGCGGTCAGTTGGATCATATTGATTGCAGAACTACAAGCTTCAATGAAAGATTGACTAAGCTGATAAGGGAATGGATCTGAGACATCATGGATGAGAAGAGAAGGGTCAAAAGGTGCAGCCACATTAGAAGAAAGAAAAAGAATTCCTGAAGTTCCAGGTGCAGGCTCAGGCACGGGTCAGTTGACTATGTTGCTATGTGTAGATGTTGAGGAATGAGGTGTCTGTGTAGCGGGCGCAGACTTTGCCTCCTACGTGTTGATAATGATGACCTTCTAGTCAATTAAATCCAGAATTGCTCCTCGGAGTGTAAAGCTGTCATCCATAGAGTGCCCAGCGGCTCTATGGTAACTACAATATAAATCTTCTTTAAACCGACACAGAAGTGGGTTTGGTGGTGGGCAAATTTCTGGAAGCCTCAGGAGTGATGCGACCTTAGCAAACACAACACTCAGTGGCTCAACCAGAGGTATGTAATCCCTCTCAGGTTGTTGAGGTCGTCTTGGTCCTAGGTAGCGCCCCTGCCTTGCTGGTGCGAGTTTATAGACTAGCAAAGCGGTGGTGGTGATTCGTGATGTGCGTGGTGCCCTAGGTGTAGGAGTGTAGACTACTTGACTCTGTGCTGGCGAGCTCACCACATTGACTAGCATAATTGGAGCTCCAACATATGCCACAATATTCTTGATGGTATCCTTCTTCCGTTCATACCCAGTGTTGGATCCATTGCTGCTACCATTATTGTTTTTGGTTTCGCCTAATGCCATGCTCTACTTGGTGAATTCTGCTAATGTAGGAAACTTCCGCTATTTAGTGAGCTCTCGACACGAGTGCCAGCTTTAATCAGGGATTCAAAGGTTGAGATAGGCTGGATACTCAGTAGAGCCCTTGTGGTTGGCTATGCTCCTCGGATTATTATCTCGATAGACTCCTCGTTAGAAGGTCTATTGCGAAATTGTGAAGCGAGGGCTTGCCAATGCCCGACGTACTCCCCAAACGGCTCATGGGGCTTCTGCCTTGTGGCGACTAGGTCCTCGCACTTTGGGACCATGTCGAGATTGAAGGAATACTACTCTTGAAAAGACTGGCTGAGATCATTCCAGGTCTTTTTAGTGGTCATATCCAAACATGTGAACAATTTCAAAGCCAGACCTGTGAGGCTTTTCTGGAAGAGGTGAATAAGAAGTCTCTTGTCAGCCTGTAATTGAGCGAGATCACCGCAGTACGCCGTGAGATGTGAGATTGGGCAGCCTTTCCCATTATACATTTCAAGTTCCGGGATATGAAAGTTCAGAGAGAGTATAGCCTTTGGGAAGTAGTAGAGGTCCCAGGAGGTATAAAACTAGCAATCCCTGCCCTGCACTTGTCATAACGCTCTCTCCAGGTCATTCATCCTGATGGGAAGTGCATTTGGGGTTGTTATTGACATTGATTGTGCAGCAGTGGTGGGTCTCACATACACTGTATCCATAGCACCCATGTGCTCCTGTGGATCTACCATCTCACCACCTGGTGTCGTGACGTGATGACCAGCGTACCCGTGCATGTGTGTTGTCTGTGGTGGAGTGCATGCTGAAGCTTGTATCTGATCCAAGGGTACTAAAATGATGTTATGCTATGCTGGGCATGGTGTTGTATGTGGGAGTAACAGTTGTAGAATCGGTATGGTCGAGTTCACAAGTCGTTGTACCCCTATCAGCCTAAAAGGCGGACCACTAGCAGATAGAGGAATATGTTGTGCATGCTGTGACAATGATACTAACGATAGGGTAGTAGCGCCTGTTGTCGAGACAACAAGAAGCTATGGCGAAGGTTGCGATGGTGGTGTGACTAATGCAGCATGGAATGCCTGAGCAGGCAGATAGGTGTCCTTAGGAATTGGACAAATAGGTGCAATCAGAGTAGGATCCAAAGAAAAGGCCATTCTTTACAACTTCTGTGCAAGGGCCAGAAGCTGCTGAGACTGCACAATGATGGAACCATCGATAGTTGTGCCGATGGCCAGAAGAGAAAGCGGAAGAGATGTCTCAAGGGGTTGGAAGTTCAATGATCCTACGGGTTGAATTCCTACCATGGAAGCAATCACAGCCAGCTGTGTATCAAGTGGAGTAGAGTCAACTGAAGGACAGGACATCATCAGATCATATGCCCTTATGGTGATCATGGTAATTTCCTAGGTCACGGGCTCTAGACCAATAAGGGTTTGCTAGTGTCCTGAAACTAGAGGACACGGAACTCCAGGTGCCTGGAAGTGGCTATCATGGAGTGCAGGTGGAGTAGTTGATGTCAAAGTAAAAGAAGGAGGGGCAGAAACATGATTCTTCTCCGGAACAACAAGTCAAAGGTCTCAGAGGCTCGCTGAGCCATAACAGACCATGAACAGGAAAGGATGGGGCTGCGATTAAAAACTAGAGGATGACACCTACAAGGAGCTATCGTTGGAAGGGATGAATAGCTCAAGGAAAGACGGTCGAGAACAGTGCCTCAAGACATAGGTCACAAAAAGGAACTCCCAGGCTCTGGCCTAGGAAGTCGCACACAAAACCTTATAACTGACAAAGGAAAAAAACCTAATGTGTCAATGAAGAAGAGAAGACAAAGCAACAAAAGAAACAAGTGAGCTATGTAGTTGTTTGTTATGGTGGCATGAATGGCACACATCCACATGAATGCTACTAACATACGCTCTCTTACCATGCATGTCCCACATGGGGTCGACAATATGGGATGCACTCATGGGTTTGGGTTTTGACTCTTGTCAGAAAAGTAAGGTTCCCACTCTAAATCCTGGCCGGAGTGCAGGCAGTGAACGATTGGTGCGTTGGTGGCCTCGCCTCCTACAGTAGCATGGACTTGTACCCTCTACTAGCACCGACACGACACTAGACAAGGGGGGACAAACTAGCAACATGCCCTATGCCAAAGCTAGAGAACGGGCTACTAGAATTGTCCTTCGCAAATAGTAAAAAAACATGTACAGTCAAGTATGTACAAACAAATAGAACAAGCAAATAACATAAAGTGTTTAGACCAAAGCCAAGCAAGAAAACCAAAAACGAAGGCCAGAAACTGGTTATCCCAGCGGAGTCTCCAGTTCCTATGACCATGCAAGTGGAACCCTGCATGACTCTTTAAGGTGCGTTGAAGCACACGAGGAGTCCCGATACAGTCATGACGAAGGTAGTGAATCTGGAGAAGAAGACTGGGCTCGGAAACACCAAGGAAAGATAAGAAATGGATAAAAAAAGGAGTTGCCACCTAGTCATTTAATGGAAAGACGAGGAAAACCAAACACAAAGGAAAATCCAAAAGAAATCAAGGCAGAGAAAACATATGCATGCTCCGTGCCTAATGGATGTAGTGCACAAATCAATGCAGGCCATAGAAAGGATAAGGATTCTTGTTATGCATGGGGAAGCAGTTAGGCACCCCCATGCGCCTGAAGAAATCGGTCTTTCTAAGTTTCCTACTTACTACTGATCTATTGTACATATGCTAGTCTATTCTAAATGTGCATGCTTAAGATGACTACAAAAACATGCCAAATTAAAAAGAAGAAATGAATGAAAAAGGAAAAATGATAATCCGAGGGACAATGTAGGCATTGCAAATGCTACTTTACTATACGCCCTTGGGCGGTGAGGAAAATCGAGAAAATCAAAAATATTAGGAAAACATCTCGTAAAACAGCGAAATCTCGAAGAAATTTGAGAAAATCAAATTAGTGAAGATAATCCTCATTCAGGTCAATGTCGGCATTGTTAAGCCTGTTAATGTACGCCCTCGGGCGATGGAAATTCAAATCAGATCGAAATCGTGAAAGTCGGAAGAAATCCAGGAAACTATGTGAAAATCAAGCTTGAAAAGAGTTGGAAGTGTGTGCATGATGCAAAAAAGAAGGCACGAAAAAGTATGCAAGAAAAAAGAACACAAAATGTACAAAATGCATGTGTAAGTGAAAAATGTAAATTCCAGGGGCTTTTCTACAAAATTAACATATTCTGAATGAAGGCTGAAATTTTGAGGCTAAATCTGTAGAAGTACTTAAGAAAACATTCTTTATGCATTTTAGAAGAATTTGGGGGTTAAATGTGCAGAACTATGCATTTTTGGTCAAAATCAGGATTCCTAGTGTCCAATCTGTAATTTTGCTAGTAAAACATGCGTTTAAAACAATTATGAAGTAATTCAGGGTTAAATGTGTATGAAAATGGACTTAAGTTTGAAAATTTGAAGTTTCAAGGACTGTTGTGTAATTTTACCCTAGAAAATATACATTCATTGTAAAATTAATGAAGTTCGAGATTTAAAATGCAATTTTGAACACATATGAGTAAATATTTGAATCTCCAAGGTCTAATTTGCAATTATGCTAGAAAATCATGCATTCAAAACAATTTTAATAAAGTTCAGGGCTTTTTACGCAAATACTAAACTAAAAGATGAATTAAAAACAAATCAGGGGGTTTATGTCAAATATTAAAGGCTGGAAAACATTAATAAAGAGATGTAAGGGTCACACTGTAATTTTCCAAAACAAATATTATTAAAAGGATTTAAAAATCATGTGTAGGGGTTTAAATGTAAGAAAAAAGGACCTAACTGCAATAAAAGTAAAATCACAGAGTATATTCAAATGAAACTATTATTTTCTATTTTTTTCTATAAAAAAACATGCGACGACCGTCGACTACGGAGACCCGCGGTCGACGACCATCTGGGATGCCCTTCTGGGGCATCCCGATGTTTGATTTAGCATCAAATCTCATAGGGAGCAAAAAGGGGAGGAGAGGGGTGCATCCAGTAGCTCCGATGAGGCATCCGACAGTCAGAGGAGGTTGCCCACCCCTTTCACTGTCAGTGCAGCTACAGCGACGGTGCCGAGGAAGAATGTGGCCCTAGTGGTTGCGGTGCAGCGCTTATGGACTCCGGGAGAGTTGTGGATGAGGAGATGATGATTTTCCATTATCCAAAAGCCAAAAATATGTCGTCCCCTCATCCCCCCGATCGGGTTGCCGTGGTGCACCAACGATGGCGGCTAGTGGAAGGAATCGAGGCTCGATTCATGATGCAGGAGCCTTCATTGAGTTGAAGGAGTGCTAGAGATCATTTCCCAAGGGTCGGAAAATCGCTGTGAAGCATGGAGCTCTAGATCGCGTTTTCTGCTACCCTTCTTCTCCAATGACAACGATTGCGCTTTCGGTGGACCTCTACTGGTGGCTTCCAGAGTGATCGATGTGGCGTCCAGAGGGGCAGAGAAGCAAGGGGAAGCTAGAATTAAGAGGATGATGCACGATAGGGCACAAATCATCCACTGGATTCGTGCCCCCACCTACATCGTCGGTGGAATGGGAAGTGGTTAAGGTTGTTATGGTGGTGTGGGAAGTAGTTAGGGTTGTTATGGTGAAGTGGGAAGTAGTTAGGGTTGTTATGGTGGAGTAAGAAGTAGTTAGGGTTGTTATGGTGGAGTGGGAAGTTGTTATAGGTTGTTAGGGTTTGAGATTAGGGTTTAGGGTTTGATTTGGTATTTTGTTTAGGGTTTTGAATTAATCTTAGGGTTTTGATTTAGGTTTTGGATTTAGTTTAGGATTTTGAGTTAATCCTAGGGTTTTTGATTAGGTTTTGGATTTTGAATTAGGGTTTTGAACTAATGCTTGGGCTTTGAACTACTTCTAGGATTTTGACTTAGGTTTTGGATTTAGGTTAGTGTTTGAGTTAATCCTAGGATTTTGGATCACTTCTAGGGTTTTGATTTAGGTTTTGGATTTAGTTTAGGGTTTTGAGTTTTTTTTTTTATACCTGGAAATTAACGGGCCCCAGGAGACCCAAAATTAGATAACTTAAATGCACCGGAATACAAAAGGGGAGGGCTATTTGTGCCTGGAACGGATATAAGGCAGCCCAGCCATTTCCAAACACAAAGTCCCTCTAACAAAATTTGACAGCTCGCCAAAAGAAGACATAGTGAGGAACTGCTGAGAGTCAACTCCAAGATTAGCCAAGTGATCAGCAACCGAGTTCGCCTCCCTATAGATATGAGATATGGAAATGGATTGCATCACCAGAGACATGACGCCCTTCCACTCATTCCGAAGCCTCCAGTCGAAGCAGCAACCACCCCGCAACATGGTCACCAGGATCTCAGAATCAGATTCAATCACCAGGTCCGACAGCTGGAGACCCAACTGCAAGCAAAGAGCAAGGCCGTCCGTCAAATCTTTGAACTCAGCCACCATATTGGTACAATTGCCATAAAAATTAGATACAGCAGCAATGAAGTGACCCCGATGATCCCGGATGACCACCACCCCCCCCCCCCAGGGG
>JAMKQA010079253.1:0-13346 GCA_024699735.1 Posidonia australis
TCGTTTGCAAAGCTAACAGCCGGAAGATGGAAGGTCAACAGTCGCGGTCTGGAAACGGCTGGGCGCCTGCTTAGTGCGCCTGTTATGTGCGCCTGGTTGGTGCGCCTAGTTGGTGCGCCTGCTTGGTGCGCCAACTTGGTGCGCCAAGCTGACTCAAAAAATTTTTTTGGGTTCTGGCTAATGGGTTTGGGGCTCGGTTCAAGGGCTGATCACATCCAAAGCAACATACAGATACTCATTTCCAGGTTACCTCAAAATCGGGGTGTCTACACTATTCTAATAATTCATTTGGACTTTCTAGGGTAGCCAAATAATTTTGAGACTAAATCTAAGCATACACTACTTGCCATATTTAACAGAAAATAAAACAATAACTAAATACTCACCAGAATCCCTGATGTGTGGTAGCATTACTCCATCCTATATGCACTAGCAAACCAGCTCCTAGTTACATACCTGCGAAAATCACAATTCAAAGCACACATGAGTGATCACTCAAGACAATCACTCAACACACACCCCACCTAAAACACCAGCCAACTCGGTCATCTATGTCGAGGAAAAACCAAACATAGGCATCTCTCTCTCGGATGCCACAACACCACAAATAGGGCAAGTCACTATTGCCTAACACATGGTAAATTCTTTCAAAAGCTCTTTTCTCTTGTCCTTTCAAAACTACATTCATGCTCTTTCAAAATCTTCTATGCACGCTGGAAATGGCTACTTTTGCCAGACCAAGCCCAAAACCACACCAAAGCACCAAAAGTCACACAACCTAGTCCCACACACTTTTTGTGTATACTAGACAACCAATAGTGTTTGAATACTCCTTATAGCATCTAGAACACCTACCATAGCAATAGAAAAATCACAAAAGTCAGCACAGAGCCTCTACACTAAACCACAAGGTCTTCTCTAGACTAGAGCCTGATTCTCTAAACTAGGGCACAACAAAAGTCACAATGCCACTCTAATGCAACCACTACAAACCAACAACACCACTCTGGCATAAAGCACCTCGCCACTCAAGCGCAACACCACAACCACAAGTCAAACACAATTTGTCATGCTGCTTGGTGCCAAACAAGCAACACTGGCCATAAGTAGCCCATCGAAGAGTGACCACAGCGTCTGCACTACCACGGATAACTACCATGTGAAGGAGTCTGCCCGTCCCAAAGTCCTATCACCTGTAGGACCCTCAAAGTCTAACCACACACTGGGAAAGCCTGCTCACCCTACTCCTAGGTGACTTTTCCTTTCTCAAGACAAATCACAGGGTATGTCCTCTCGACGTCCTAGCCTCAATGCTCGGAACAACTTGACTCACTTTCACCTTCAGGTCCAGCCAACACCTCAAACCACAATCATAAACACTTCGAAAACCACGTGGACCTCAACCTAAGTATGCAGCTCACGACTCTAGAGGTATCACTTGTCTTGGAAAGGTCGACCGGGAACGTCAGTCTCTTAGTCCTTCAAAACTACAAAATACTTGAACCTCATCCTAAGCAAACAACTCACGACCCTAGAAGTATCACCCGTTTCTAAAGTCAGTCGAGAGCTAAGGTATCTTAGTCCTCCAAAATCCTTTCAAAGCCTCCAACATTTTTCAAAAACCATTACAAAACTATGCGTTTCCTTGTTCAAAATCCTTTTAGAAAATCATTTCGAAAACTAACTCAAAAGTATCACAGAACACTGTGCTAACCATGGCACGACAAAACCACAACGAAAATCATAAGCTTAGAACCAGTTTTCAAATCCTTAGAGAAACCCCTTTTCCAAAACATCCATATATTTCCTCAAAACCCTTTAAAAACCATTTGAAAATGTATTTCCAAAACAACTCAAAGAAGCCCAAAAGCACGCTTCTAAGCATGCAGTTCACCCAGAAAGGGCCATACAAAGTCTCAAACAACGATCTTGAAGTTCCATTTGACTTACAAGCCCAAACACCAAACACATCCAAAACTCTAAGTCCTGATGTCAAAGTGTAAGACGCCTACTAGCTTGTGTCTCACATGAGCCACAACCAGCTTAATGTCAAACATCCAAAACAATGCCACTAAATACCTTATTCAGTGCACTACACTCAAAACCAAACCATTATCTAGACCTAGGGAAGAAATCATGATCCTTATCGTCTAAGCTAAACCACTAGGAGAAAGTATTTCTATGTCATATAATCTTTTATCCTAATTACAACACGAGAGATCTTGCTAATTTATTTTAGGCAATCTCTAGATCATCTCTAATGATCTTCTTAATTATTATCATTGCCATAATTACCTATAAGGTTAATATGACGTTGAACATATTAAAAACCATTAAAGATAAAAACTTAGGACTGAAAGTAATTTCCATAAAATTCAAGGACCAAAAGGCAATTTCCACTGAACTCAAGGACTGAAAGGTAATTATCATAAAACTCAAGGACCTAGGTGCAAATTTACCTTAAGCTAGGGTCTTAAAAATAATTTACACAAACTTGAGGGACTAAAATGCCAATTGCCCAAAACACTATTCATCGATCAAGCACAACTAAATTTTTGATACTAAAAATTCATTATTTATCCAAAAATCACAAACCATATACCAAACTGAAGATCTCGACGAGCCCTACGATCTAGTATAAAAATCACAAATATTCGATCAACAGATCCCAAGAAATCATCAAACAAAGCTTATAGACACTATTCATCCAAACAGTATACCCAATGCCATTAATGGCCATAAGATTACCATAAATCTCTTAAAAATCTTTTAAGCATTCACACCACAAAATCACATTACCATGCTCCTACAATTCAAATTTAACATTAAAATAGAAGGGTCTACGGCATGTGAACCTTTCACCGACGTACATGGACGACGACAGCACCACCTCCCATGAGCTAGATCTCCTCCCTCTCCCTCACTCTCTCCTACTCTCCCTCTCCCTCACTCTCTCCTCCTCTCCCTCTTCCTCTACTCCTCCTCCTTTCCACCTCTTCCTCTCTTTATATGGATGTAGGTGGCTTATGGAGGAAGCTATACGAGTGGCTTACGGAAGAAGCTACTTAAATAACTTACAAAGGAAGCTTCACGAAAAAGATTCACAAGTGACTTCTAAAGGAAAACACAAGAGTGACTTTTAAAGGATGACTCACGAGTAGCTTCCTAAAAACGATTCACAAGTAGCTTCCGAAAGAAGATTCACGAGTAGCTTCTCGAAGAAGACTAACAAGTAACTTCTGGAGGAAGACTCACGAGTAGCTTCTCGAAGAAGACTCACAAGTGACTTCTAGAGGAAGACTCACGAGTAGCTTCTCGAAGAAGACTCACAAATGGCTTCTAGAGGAAGACTCACGAGTAGCTTCTCGAAAAAGACTTACAAGTGGCTTCTAGAGGAAGATTCACGAGTAGCTTCTTGAAGAAGACTCACAGGTAGCTTCTGAAGGAAGCTTCATGAATAGCTTCTCAACACAAGGTAGCTACTGAATACGTGACTTCTAGACGAAGATTCATACGTAGCTTACAGAGGAAGCCACACTCGAGCAAGGCCACACACACCCAAGCACAACCACACAATCGTTTATAGCTTAAGTGGCTCATGCCAGGGAAGACCAACTACCCAAACACACCAACAAATCTCCACAATCACCAAACAACCTCGGGGCCTCCACAAAGGTCCACTCAGCAACTGAATCGCAGAACACCAGGACACGACGTCCAAAATCAGGCAATGATGCCAAAACCGCATAAGCACAGCTTGAGTCCTAAGTTCTGAAATTTGCACTTCCTGTGCTAGTAATTTGAGTCAAAAAGGTGAACTAGTAAATTGTGCCTGATCCATACAGACCACTGGTATTAAACACATGCCTACGTGCGTCCGACATAAAATGCACTACACTCTGTGTCTAATACCATGAAAGTCAGAAAACACCAATGAAATATCTGGCTCAATGTGTTGTTTTCAATCTAGATTGTTACAGATGTAATGACCCTTAAGTCGCTACCTCAAAATCAAACTATTTTTTTTTCAATTACATCAGTTATGAAACTAAATCCAATTATAAGTAACACAAATAAAACACTATTAATTGAAATAAACTAAACTACTTACTTACTCAAAACATGTGATGTGTGGTCTAATGACTCCATGTCTACGTGTATTAGTAGACTCTTATGCTTATCCTACACTTGTGAAAAATACCAAACAAACACACATGAGTAACTACTAAAAGGTCACTTCGCACACACCCCACCAAAAAAACACACACGCAACAACTTTGGCATCGCTTTTGGATGCCACAACACCACAACAAGGCAATATACCATTATCTAGCAAGCAACAATTCTTTAAAACCATACCTTTGAAACCATTATCTTTTTTTTCTTTTCAAAAGCATGTACATGTTTTTCAAAACCTTTATGCATACTTGAAATGGCAATACCTACCAAGTCTCAAATCCATGACCACAGCAAGTACCACACCAGACATAGAGCCTTTGCTTAAATCTGTACAAAAATCATATTGCAAAAATTAACACAAAACCATATCTCCAAAAATGGCAATGCCACTCACAATTGCAAACCACAAAATGCCACTCATGGGTGTAAGCATGACAAGCCTCAACAAGTACTAGCCACAAGCAGTTGTTAGGAACAAAACCTTGAACCAACTACATTACCAAGAATAGTCGCAACCATTTGTTCCAAGTCGTGCTGTCCAATGTCAAGTAGCCTACACTAGCCACAAGTAGTTGCTGAAGACTCTTGCTTCTCTTAACTGCACTATCACAGTGAATCTCCTCATGTGGGGAAACAACCACTCCGACCAACAAGCTTTAATTATCATATCATATTTTCACTTGCATGGGGATGCATCCGTCCGACGCTCCTTGGTACCCAAGTACCTAAGGACTACAACCTCAACTCCAGTCGACACCAACATTAACGGTAATATGGGTCCTTCTCGAGCCCTGTAGTACCATCATAGTCACAGTCTTTGTACGCGGACTATGTAATGTATCATATAGCTACCCATAGGTTTCATATGCCCTAGGTTCGCTGTTACGATACACTAGGTCCTATTAGTACCCTAGGTGTTTGGTATCCTAAACAAACGGAGTGTTTACCTCCAAGTCTAGTCGGCTCCTAAACCCACGAACCTCAGCCTTAGTCTGATGAACGATAATCTAGGAGTATCATACCATTAGGATTTGATGAACACTAACTCAGTCTCTTGGTCTTAAGACCTTAACCTAGGCAACGTGCCTAACCAACTAGGAATGTGGCTAACATCCCCTGGACCCGTCAACATGACCCTCTAGTCTATTGGTTCACCACAAATAGAAAATCATTGAAAATCCTTTCCAAAACTATTGCAAAATTATGTATTTCTTTTTCCAAAACTCTTTTGAAAATCCATTTCGAAAACATTTCAAATCATCTCTCAAAAACACCACAAAACGTTGTATCAAGTACCACACGGAAAATTACGATAAAACCATAGACCCTTGTAACACCCTGCATTTTCCACAATAATTTAAAACAATTTAAATTACAGGAAAATGAAGACCAAACAGAAAATATCTAACTACTAAGAACATGTGTGTGTGGCTAGGAGACTCCAGACTATATGCACTACGCTAAACCAACCGCATGTCTGCATCTGCAAACCAAAACTATAAGGAAAACACAAGAGTGACAGAAGTCACCCAGTACGCACCCAAGGAAAACCATGGAAAACAAAACTATAATTAATTTTCCTTTTAAATTCATTTTGCAACCATTTCCTCAAAACCTCACAAACCAGGCCTACGCCGGCCAAAACCACAATTACGGTTCTACTAGCCCAAAGCCACAAACAAAGGCTCTCAATGGCCAAAACCACATACAGTGAGTCGGGAAACCCAGCGCCAGGTAACCTAACTCTACCCACAAGCAGTCTACCAAGGAGCGACCATGGCGTTCTGCATTGCCATAGTGTGCCACTCTGTGTAGGAGCCAACCACCGTCTCGCGATCCCTCTTCTCTAGAGAATCCTCACAAAGCCAACCCCTCCTTGGGAAGACTGTCCTATTTCTCAGGACGCTACCAACTACGGAGCACGTGTCCCACCCGCACTGGCCACCACAGGGTCTGCCTCCTCACGGCGTCCTCTACATGGTGCTCAAGAGGGAATGTTATACCTCCACACCTGACGACACCTGAGCCTCAGTACTCACAACGACAGCAGGAGTATCATACCTCCCCATCATGCCAAAAGACACCTTAACCCGTGGACCTCAATCCTAGCCTTGAGACGACAGTCAAGGAGTCTCATACCTCCAAGACCTGATGCCCCTCGGCCATAGGTATCTCGTCCCCTGACCTCAACCAAGGAGTCGCGCCCGACCACCTGAGAATGTCGTCATATTCCCTACACCCGACGACACGATCCCACACTGTCTCGACCCGTACATAGAAAACCAGGAAACATTTTCCAAAATAGGCCAACTATTTCTTTGAAATCCACTTTCCAAAATCATTTTCATATCTTTGAAAACTTTTCCAAAACCTCGGCAAAACGGCACATCGGTGGTCCCAGGAGACCACCATTGACGGCCCACAATCCCTCTCAATGGGACAAAATAAACCAATCCAAAAAACCCTTAGAAATCAAATTTTATAAACTTATTTGGGCCCTGATTCGGCATGCCGGGAAAAAGGTTCGGTAGACTGAAATCTCCTGATTCAGGCGACCGTCTAAAATTGGACGATCGAATTTCGACCAGAGGACCTAATCTGATAGAGAAACGGCATACCGAAATAGTTTGGTACGTTGAATTCTACAAAACACAGAAAACGGTCCAAACCCTACCATCCGAAATCGCCTCAACTGGGACCTTCGATCGGACCTCCTAAATAAATACCAAAAATCTTGCATAAAACATAAGATGTAGACTCTCGAGTCTACTACAAATCCTAGCAAACAAAACCAAAATCCATTCACCATGCATCAAGATATAAAATCACAAAGGCATAAGGGTCAAAACGATTCAAAATTCAACCACCGGCATAAATGCCCATAAAAACCACAATAAATTATCATAAATTTTAAAACATTAAATTTAGCCTAGATTACATGCATCCTAGGCATTTCTACCATTTTACATGATTTCTACACATTAAATTGGGGATACGTACCTGAAATGAACTCCGACGATCTCCGGCCAACTCCAGCGAACGCCGGCGACTCCGCATGACCACGACCACCCTACGACCTCTGAGACGTTGCTCCGGAGCTTCCCAGGCCACCACAAGCCACCACAAGCCACCCAAGCACCTCCGCTTCTCTCCTTCTCTCTCTATCGACTCACGAAACAGGAGAACAAGGGAGGTAGGGGAGGACAGGTGGAAGGAGAAGGGGCGTTGAGAAGGAGGAGTGGGGTGGAAGGGAAGGGAAGGTGAGGAAGAAGAGATGCATGCCCGAAGAGGAGGAGAAAATGAAGAAGAAAGAAGGAGAAGACAGCGATGAGTGGTGGAGGAGTGCGGTGCAGGCGGCTTATAAAGCCTGAGAACGTAGTAGTTGGGAGCATGCTCACCTGCACGTCTCAGCCATCGGCACCTCGCATGAGCACACTGACCATTCCACTCAACCACCAGCCACAGCAACTGGCCCACAAATGTTGACCCCACACTCGGGCCCCACACACACAATGCCAATCATGCACAGGGACACGCCATAGAAGTCAGCCCACAAGACCCAAGCCCAAAAGCACAAATCCACACAATAGGCCTCGGAACAGTAACACTCGTCCAAGAATAAATTCATAAATTGTAAATAATTACAAAATAAATTTTATGGGTGTTACATCCTAACCACCTTAAAAGAAGATTTCGCACTCAAAATCACTAGGCGAAAAGGTACGAGTACTGGGCTAAGTTGGCTTCCTCACGTTCCCATGTGACCTCCTCGACTCCATGATGCCACCACCGCACCAAGACTAGTTGAATTACCTTATTCCGCAGCACTTGCTCCTTGCGGTCAACAATCTCAACGGTATCTGCCACAAAGGATAGATCTTCTTGGAGCCCTTTTGGCTGAGAGGATCACATGAGATGCGTCAGCCAGGCACTTCATCAGCATGGAGACATGGAACACGTCGTGCACAGACGACATCTCTAGTGGTAGATCCAACCGATAAGCAACCTCATTGATCCACTAGGTAATCTGGTACGGACCAATATAGCGAGAACTCAGCTTGCCACGCTTCCCGAATCTCATGACACCCTTGGTCGGCGACACCTTCTGGAACACATAGTCTCCCACCAGAAATTCCAGTGGTCTCTGCCTCCCGTCGGCATAGCTCTTCTGCCGACTCTATGCAGCCAACAACCTGCCACGGATCAAATCCACCTTGTCTGCATATAGTTGCACAAGCTCCGGACCAATCAACTGATGCTCGCCCACCTCGTTCCAACAAACCGGCAATCTGCATGGCCTATCGTACAAAGCTTCGTACGGCACCATCCCGATGCTCGAGTGATAACTATTATTGTAGGCGAACTCAATCAGCCGCAAATGGTCCTCCGAGCTCCCTTGAAAGTCTAAGGCACATGCTCTGAGCATATCCTCCAGTGTCTGGATAGTCCTCGCTGTCTGACCATCCGACTGAGGATGAAATGCTGTGCTATAGTTGAGCACGGTGCCAAAGGCCTCCTGTAGAGTTCTCTAGAACCTTGAGGTGAATCTCGTGTCTCTATCCGACACGATGGACATGGGAACACCATGCAGCCTAACCACCTCAGAGACATACAACTCCACTAGGCGGTGCATCGAAAGCTTCACTCGAATGGCCAGGAAGTGAGCAGACTTGGTCAGCCGTTCCACGATCACCCACACAGTGTCGTTCTTCCTTAGAGTTCACGGCAAACCAGTCACGAAGTCCATCGAGAAGTGCTCCCACTTCCACATAGGAATATCCAATGGCTGCAAGGTCCCTCTAGGTCTCTAGTGCTCTGCATTGACCAACTGGCAGGTAATACACCTCACCACATGGTCAGCAACATCTCTCTTCATGCCAGGCCACCAAAAGTTCCACTTCAGGTCTCAGTACATCTTCGTACTACCAAAGTGAATAGTGTACTTAGACTAATGCGCTTCATCCAGCAACCTCTACCTAGCTTCCTCATGCTGGGGCACATACAAACGCGTGTCATACCTCAGCTCTCCATATGCCTCAACAGAGAAATGAGGCTCTCCACCAGCCTCCAGCTTCTCAAACACAGCCTGAACAAAAGGATCCAACTACTGACAGGCGACAATAAACTCTAACAGCTTAGGGCAAACAGACTGGTTGGCCACCCAAGCACCAACCATTACTCGAGCTTGCTGCTTCAGCCTGCAGCTCACCAGATCCTCCAACATGGTCCATCCTTGACCATCAGGCTCACCATTGCATGTGTACACCGACTCAGGGCATCAACGACCACGTTGGCCTTGCCGGGATGGTAGGACAAGCTGAAATCATAGTCCTTCAAATATTCCACCCAACGGCACTGCCTCAGATTGAGGTCTCTCTGTGTGAAGATATACTTCAAGCTCTGATGATCGGTGAAGACGTCAAACTGCTCCCCATAGAGATAGTGTCGCTAGAGCTTCAGAGCGAACACTACGGCAGCCATCTCCAAATCATGGGTTGGGTAGTTCTTCTCATGATCCTTTAGGTAGAGCGAAGCATAAGCGATGACATTGCCATGCTACATCAGAACACACCCCAACCCAACACCACTGCAATCACTATACACAATGAAGCCCCACTTCCAGAAGGCAGAGTCAACACAGAGGCAGAAACCAAACTAGACTTCAACTCTTGGAAACTCGCCTCACAATTCTAGTCCCAGCAAAAAGGAACTCTCTTCCTAGTCACTCTGTCAGAGGCACAACTATGGAGGAGAAATTCCTGATAAACCTCCTATAATAGCCTGCCAGACCCAAGAAACTCCTGATCTCCGACATAGTCCTAGGTCGCTCCCAACCGCTCACCACCTCGACCTTGGCAGGATCCACTCTGATGCCTTCTCCAGAGATCAAATGGCCAAGGAACATGACTTCACTTAGCCAGAACTCACACTTGGACAATTTGGCGTACAGTTGATGATGCCTCAGAGTATCCAAAACCGTCCTCAGGTGCAAGGCGTGAGTCTCAACATCAGGGGAGTAGACCAGCACATCATCAACAAAAACCATAATGAATTGGTCCAGAAAAGGGCTGAAAATCCTATTCATCATATCCATAAACGCAGCCAGTGCATTGGTCAAGCTGAAAGGCATGACCGTGAACTCGTAATGCTCGTACCGCGTTCGGAAAGCAGTCTTCTGAATGTCTAAGACTCGTATCCTCAACTGGTGATATCCTAACCTCAAATCAATCTTCGAGAACATGGATGCAGACTGCAACTGGTCGAACTAGTCATCAATGCGAGGCAGGGGATACTTGTTCTTCACCGTGATTTGGTTCAGCATCCGCTAATTTATACACAGTCGGAGCGAACCATCCTTCTTACAGACTAACAAGATAGGCGCTCCCCACGGAGACACACTCAGCTTGATAAACCCCTTGTCTAGCAACTCTTGCAATTGAGTCTTGAGCTCTCGCAATTCCGCTGGCACCATGCGATAGGAAGGCCTCGACACAACACCAGAACTGGGGATCAAATCGATCGAGAACTCTACTTCCCTGTGAGGTGGCTTACCAGGCAAATCGTCAAGGAAAACGTCGGGATATTTACACACCACAGAGATGTTGTGAACACCCATCTCAGGAGAAGTGAAGGTAACTATATTGGCTAGATACCCCACGCAACCCCTGACCAAAGACTTATAAGCCTTCATAAGTGAGATGACAAGCTTAGGCTCACCTTGACACCTACCTTGCACAAAGAAAGACCCATCCTCAGGAGACCCAAAATAAACTCTCCTCGGAGCACAGTCGATCAAAGCGGACTGCTGCGCCAACCAATCCAAGCCGAGTATCACATTGTACTCCTGCATGTCCATCACAATCAGGTTAGCGTCGAACTCTCTACCATTCAGCATCAAGTCGACAGACTGCAAATACCTCCATGCCAAACTGTGCTCCTCTAGTGGCGTCACCACGCTGAAATGAAAGGCCAATCTAGCTAGTCTCTCTCCCAACTCCATCGCGAAAGACTCAAAGATAAAGGAGAAAGAACTCCGTAAGTCAAACAACACTCTAGTCATCCGACCAGCCACAATAAAAGAACTTGATGGCTAAACAAACAACAACACCACACAACCATTCAATTAGGTAGATGTCTAGATTACAGAGGGATTACAACAAATCTCAGAGGGTTACAGAATCAACTACTCATCCTTACCCTCAACCACATCTCTCGAAGACTCAGTGCTGCAATGGTGAGCACCTGTCCCCTAGTCGGCTACTGTGGCGCGCTTCTTGCCTTTTTGGGCGGTTCCTGACAGAATTTCTGAACGTGTCCTGCCTTCCCACAATTATAGCACACCACCAAGGCTGGGGTTCGCCGAGGATGGGGACAATATGCAACGATGTGGCCGACTTGATCACAGTTGAAGCACTGGTTCCCACAGAGAGCACTAGACCCTGTCTGACTGAAGCCAGCTCCACTACTTCCACCTGGCCCGTAGAGGAAACACTGGACCTTGCCTTCTGCTTCTTCACAAGGCTACCTAAACTACTAGCACTTGGAGGACCAGAGAAAGAGAATCGGGAGGTAAAAGAAGACTTACCCTTCTCTTTGGGACGACTCTCCAGAAACTTTTGATGCTCTGCCTCAAAGCGATAAGCCATCCCAACCATGTCCTCCACAGTGTGGCACCGACAGCCCATCACCTTCACTCGTAGTCCTAGGTTCAAACCATCTAAAAACCTCTGCGCCCTCTCCTCAGACTCATAGGCAGGAGCAAAGCCTTCCAGCCAGGCGAACTCAGTCTCATACTCGAGCACCGACATCTTGTCCTGCTCTAGACTACGGAAATCTCGGCGAAGTTGCCCCTTCACATGAGCGGGAAAATACTTGTCATAGAAGGCCACCTTGAAATCCTTCCAGTGGATGCTAACAATGATTGAGTCCGGGAACTTCAGCCACCTCACAAACGTCCACCACCTATCTGCCTCACCATCGAGTAGGTAGGTCGCCAACCACACCCAATGATCCTTTGGGCACTCCATGCTCTCTAGCATCTTCACCACCTTCTCTAGCCAGGCCTCGCTCTCCTCAGCATTGACCTTGCCCTTGAACGACAACGGACGGAGCTTCATGAACTAGTTCAGTCACGGGTCACCCGACGACTCACTGGCACTACTCTTGTTGAACATGTGAGAGATCCTGTGTGCCAAACTCCTCAGTTCCACATGAACCGCCTTCCATCCACCTAAGTCCTCTCGAGGCTCGGTCTCCTCGACAGGGGCCTTGCCCTTACGACCACGAGGTGGCATTCTACCGGAGAAAGGCAAAGTACCTGCACCACAGACAAAACAACAACTAGAAAACCATGGCGAGAAATCAAATGCAGACTCTACCACGCATGCAAAACTTATGGAGTCTCTAGATCGGACACCCTAGGCCTAGCACTAACCTAGTGCAATCTAGTGAACCTGGAGCTGTGATACCAGCTATAACGCCCCGCATTTTCCAGAATAATTTAAAACAATTTAAATTACAAGAAAATGAAGACCAAATAGAAAATATCTAACTACCAAGAACCTGTGTGTGCGGCTAGGAGACTCCAGACTATATGCACTACACTAGACCAACCGCATGTTTGCACCTACAACCAAAATCACAAGGAAAATGCATGAGTGACAGAAGTCACCCAGTACGCACCCCAAGGAAAATAATGAAAAACAAAACTATAATTAATTTTCCTTTCAAATTCATTTTGCAACTGTAGACACCCCGATTTTGAGGTGACCCAGGAATGAGTGTCCCTATGTTGCTTTGGATGCGATCAGCCCTTAAACCGAGCCCCGAACCCATTAGCCAGAGCCCAAATCAGACATTGGTGAGCAGGGCTGGCGCACCAAGGTGGCGCACCAAGGTGGCACACTAAGGTGGCGCACCAAGGTGGCGCACCAAACAGGCACCCAGCTCTGGCTGTTGACCTTCCACCTTCCGGGCTGTTACTCTTGCAAACGAATGTGCCAACGAATATTCGAGGCTTTTTGCTTGCAAGACCCCTTTGTAACCTTCCTAGAGACCACTATAAAAAGACCCCTAGAGCAACCATTCCAAGGCACCCATTTTGTGAGAGAAGAACCTTTCTTTTGCAAGAGAAACACAATCTTTGGGAGAAACTCTGGTGCTGAAAT
>JAMKQA010079254.1:0-12735 GCA_024699735.1 Posidonia australis
TACTGCTTGTGTGCCAGGTTACCTCTGATCAAGGTAACAACAATAATGAAAGTGGAAATGCTTAAGTAAGTGAAATGTGTGTGTAAGTGTGTGTGGTCAGGATTGGACTTATGAAATGGTCCTAGAATCCTGAAAAGAAATGTTGATGTTTTAACTAGTTGCTAGCCAGTGTTGTGGTTTGGTTTTGAACCCTATGGGGCCTTGTGTTTTAGGCTGGATCTGGTTAGGAAATGTGTTTTTTGGAAAAAAAATCCCAAGTTTTGAAATGGAATGGTTTTGGAAAAGGAAATGAATTTCCAAAAGAGTTTTGAAAGTAATGTTTTGAAAGTAAGTGGTTTTTGAAAGAATTTCCACATGTTTTGAGAAGGAAAGGTAGTGGCTTTTGTAAAAGCCTGACTTGGGATTGAGGTCCCAGGTGGTGATTTTGTAAAGAAAAGAATTGGTTTTTGGGAATGAAGTCCCAAGTGTTGATTAATAAAGAAAATAATTTTTAAGGAAGAAAACCAAGTTTTGCAATGATAAGTAGCAGGTTTTATCGTGCTTGTTTGTAGTTGTGTGTTTGGGGGCGCGTACTGGGTGAGGTAGACGTCACTCATGCGTGATGTGTGTTTTCAGGTGCAGACCGCGTGCAGCCAGTTTCTGGTGCAGGAATTGGAGTTTCTAGCTGCGCATCGAGATCCTAGAGGTGAGCCTTAGTTACAGTCCTTTTGTTCTGTAATTTGTGTAATTAGGCTTGTGATACTGTGTTTTGGTAACGTGCCCGGGTTTGGGGCGTTCCAATTCATGATTCGGAAGGAAAAGAATGAGAAGGATTCAGTTGGTTATGTTGATGGTTGCGTGTTTACTCTTAAGATAATAGTTTATATTTTTATTTTCTTGATATCACATATATTTATACGTTATCCATTATTCTTACAGGTTTAGTCTTCATTGTTATTATTGTCACGGATGATTTTAAAAGCATTGCAACACAATTGATTGTGTCAATTAGGAGTATACATGTGTGATACTTGGGCCTGATTATCAATTTCTGATTGTAAACCATATAATTAATTGTAATATTGTATAAATGATTTATTAATGGATAATCTGTTATTTCTTGTGAGTGTAGGGGTTTGGTTGGCTTTCTGGGCACCTGCTTGTGTTATGAGACCAATGTGGAGTCTGATTTAAGGATGCACAGTTGCCTCAGTTTGCATGTCCGTCCTTTTCTCTTTTCTTCCTTTCTTTTTTCTCTTTTCCCTCACGAACTCTCCCCATCTTCGTCCTCTTCTTCTTCTTCTTCTTCCATGTCCTGTGCCACCACAAGACGGCAACCCGTGTCTAGTCGTCCCCTCTGACGTGAGGTGATGCGATGGGAGGCCGACGCGACGTGGGAGGAGGAGGAGATAAAACGGGAAGAGGAATGGAGGGAAGGCAGGCGTGAGAGAGAAAGAAGGAGAGGAGGAACGGTGTGTGAGCCAGAGGGAGTGGAGGGGAGCTAAGCCAGGTGCGTAGCCATCGTGAGCCACGAGGGTTGTGTGGGAGTGCGGAGAGGTCGTCGGAGTGCCATTTGAGGTACGCGACCCCTCTTTCTCCTCTGTTCTTTTCTTGTAGCATAATATATTAAATGCATGAAAAATGAGAATAATTGCATGTAAAATTGTAGAAAAATAGTAGAATAGATGAGGATGTGATGGATAGCATGAATATGTAAATATCATGCAATTAAGATGAAATTTGGTTGATTTATGCGAATTTTAGAGATGCATGCTACAGTAGTGTTATATGAGCTCCATGCCTTTATAATTTTCGTATGGATTGCATGATGAATGAATTCATGAATGGCTCGAGGGGTTTTGAAGTAAACTCAAGGGTCTACATCTCATGATTTATCCATGTTTTATGAAGGATGTTTGAGGGATCCATTGGAAGCTCCCATTTTCGACGAACGACTGGTTCGTTGGTAGGGGCCATGTGCAGAATACGGGAGATTCGGCATGCCAAACTAGGTTCGGCATACCGAATCCCTGTCAGTTTGCGCAGGGATGCTTGGTTTCGATAGACCGAAAACCCTCGGTCTACCGAAACAAGACGTTTCGGTGTATCGAAATATTCGGTATATCGAATCATTGATTTTTGGTATACCGAATTTGAATTTGGTCTGTCATTTTTATCCGTTGGCCATATGAATAAATGGGTATAAATGATGGAAATAAATGGTTTTAAAGGGATAATGAGCATGTGTTTAGGGTGTTTTTCCTATGTAAATGTTATGGAGGAATATGATATCCAAATAAGTGTATTTGGATATAGTTTTGGGTTTAAAGTCCTAAGAATGAATAAAAGTGGTTAATATGTGATTTTATGTAATATTTTGGGCATGAGACCCAATTTATGATTTTAAAGTATGGTTTTTTCATGAAATGAGTTGGGACCCTAGTAGAGGGTCATGTGTTGCATGGAAAAGATTTCTGCAATGAAAGGAATGAAATGGAAATGGTTGTAAAAAGGAAAACTCAAAAGTTTTGAAAATAAAACACTAATAATGTGTTGTTGAATCACGGGGGTTGGTGTCGGCAATATGGTAGGAGAATGATACTCCAAGGAAATCAATTGTCAGATACGACCATGGTTGCTAGTGTAGGACCGCGAGTGGATGGTGTCGACGAATTGTAAAAATAACAATTGTCAAACACGACCGGGGTCACCAATGTTTGTGACGGTCTAGGCTGAGCCTGGGTTATTGAACCTAGTTGTTTGGGTCACTGATGGAACATCAGATAAAGACGTATCCCCATGCATCTATGAAAAGAAATTGAGACCAATGGGTTGAGGCGATGTCCTCCCACATGGGGAACTTCACCGCGGTAGTGCACGAAATTAGGGGAAATGGTGTCATCACCTACTGCATGTATGCCTGGTTACCCCTGATCAAGGTAACATCAATAAGAAAAGTGGAAAGTAATTAAGAAAGTGTGGGGTTTTGTGAAAACAAAAAGATGTGGTTTGGCTAGGATTGGACTAGTGATTGGTCCTAAAATCCTAGAATTAAGCAAGAACTGTGGTTTTAACTAGTTACTAGCCCATGTTTGTGATTTTGGTTTTGAGCCCATGAGGCATTGTGTTTTAGGCTGGACTTAGTCGAGAATATGGATTTCTTGGAATAAGAGAAAGGTTTTAAAAATGCGTGAAAAGGAGAAAAGATGAGTTTTAAAAAAAGATATGAGTTTTGAAAATGACCTGGTTTTAGGAAGAAGTCCCAACACTGAAAAGGTGATTTGAGTTTTGGAAATAGATTTCCAAATGTTTTAAAGGAAAAGAGAAAATAATGTTTTGAAATGGATTTTCAAAGAAAGTCATATTTTATAAAATTAAAAGTTGTGTTTTTAGTAATTCTACCGAGTTTTGTTGTGTGTGTGTGTTTGGGGCGCGTATTGGGTGACTTAGATGTCACTCACGCATGCTTTGGTTGGTTTGCAGGTGTAGGTTGGGTGCAGTCAAGTTCCGATGCTAGAGTAGGAGTTTCTAGCCGTACATCGTTTCCTGGAGGTGAGCCTTCGTTACAGTCATTTAATTCTTGCTGTAATTTGTGTAATTTGCTTATGATACTGTGATTTAGGTAACGTACCCGAGTTCGGGGCGTTACAACATGGGTTCGAGTTGATCCGAAAACTAAACCAACCGGACCCGTGTGGGTTGGGTTGGGTTGCGTTTTTTTTATCATGAGTTGGATATAAGTCAAAAATCTCAAACCCAAACTTTCTGGATTGAGTATGGGTTTATGGCATGAGTTACCGAACTCGACCTAAACCTGAAAGTATATATATAATTATATATAATATTATTTATTTATATTTATAAATACATATTATATTTTTTTTATTTATAAAAGTATAAAACTTAATATCCTAACTTCTAAACCCAACTCCAACCCTCATCTAATAATCTTCGCCTCTTTTCCTCCTTCCCCCTTTCGCAGTGCAACATAGACTGATACACTCCACAACGACACAACCACATTGCTCCACACCTCTACAGCCTACACCGGCACATCCCACAGGGACAAGCCTTTAGAAACCTTTATCTGTGCGGGTGGTTTTCTTCATTCTCCCTTCCCCCTTCCGCAGTGCAACTTACACTGACACACCCCACACCAATACAGCCACATTGCTCCACGCCTCTGTAGCCTACATTGACACATCTCATGAGGGCAATCCCTTGGAAACCTTTGTCCACGAGGTGGTTTTCTTCGTTCCCCCTTCCATTGCACAACCCACACCAACACACCCCACGACGACACAGGCCCACCTAACACCTCCGCAGCCTACATCAGCACACCCCACAGCGGCAAGCCTTTGGAAACTTCAGTCTGTGTGGGTGATTTTCTTCGATCCTCTGTTGCTAATTTCTAAGGTTTGAGGAGATCTTGGGGATTCAACGAAGGGAATCATTCGGTATGATTTCCTTTCTTTTGGTGATCTTCTCATGTTTGATGTCTCCTTCTTTCTTCCTTAGAGGTCTACTGAAAGATTTGTGTTACGTTTCACGATTCATGTTTGCTGATTTCTTCCTTATTTCTATGGTTGGATGTTTCAAGAAACTATTAGAGTTTTTCATGATTAGCTTTTGTGAAACGAAATAGTTTTATCGATTCGTTAGTAGAGGCATTGTTCTGATCGCCTTGTTTCTCCCATTCTTGTGGTTATTCTGAATTTTTGTGATATGTATGAATCATTTAAACACATATGTAATTGTGTTTACCATATAATTCTAAATTTCTGAATGCCTATTTAGACAGTGGAATTTTTGAATTTCTAAATACCATGGTATAATCTTCAATCTGCTTGCTTAATGGTTAATACCATGTAACTTCTGAATTTTGCAATGTTCTAAATACCATGGTATACTCTTCAGGTAATACTAAAGAATTCTTGATTGACTTTCTTTAACAAAGAGAACAAACGAAATTATCTGTACAGATGATAGAACAGATTAAATGAAATTTCTCAATGAAGAGAATCACCACTTGAAGAAAATATTAAAGAATGGAAATGATCAATCTATACAAGGAAGATTATGTGTACGTGAATTAGAATGGTCCTTTAATTGAAAGCCTATGTCTTTGTTTTGTGTAAAATTCAAGTTCTATAAAACCTAAGAACCAACCCAACCCAATCCGAAATTTGTGGGTTGGGTTGGGTTTTGTCTAGACTAGGTATGGATTGAGTATGGGTCTACAATTATCCAACCCAAACAATATGGATTGGGTCGTGGATTCACCTCTAACCCGACCCAACCCAACCCTGTACACCTAGAGGTGGAAATCGGCCCTGGGCTGCCCGGCCCAGCCCGGGCCCAAAAAAAATTCCGTGGGTTGGGCCGGGCCAGGCCCGTCGTGGGCCGTGGGCCGTGCTAGGCCCAAGGTCTAGGCCCACGAAGGCCCATTTACTAGGCCCAATTTGGCCCGTGAAAACAGTCCGGACCGGGCCGGGCCGGCCCGCTTGTAAAAAAAAAATGTATATTAAAAAAAAACATACAAGAAACACCATAGACTGTGGACCGGCCCAGCCCAATCTGGCCTGACCCAGCCCACCAACGGGCCATGGGCCGTGCTGGGGCCATGACTTGTCAACATGGGCCCGGCCCAGTCGGGCCTTTGTTTTTTTGGGCCGGGCCGGGCCGGCCTGGCCCGAATTCCATCTCTATGTACACCCCTAGTGTTGGTCTTGGTAGAAGCCCACACTTCATGAAATGAATGGGCTTTTAAGACTAGAACACTTCTTATATCGATCACTTCTCCTTTTGTAAGTTGTATACTATAGTCCTTTAAAGAAATTATTTTGTCCCAATTAAATCAATAGAGAACATTAGATGTAAATTTATGTATGTATGTTGCATTCTGCTACTAAAGAATATTATGAGTAATCAAGAAAAGTTGAAAAGTAGATCTTATTTTCTATGGCATGAATACCAAAACAATAGTACTTTTGAAACTCCTAAATGTGCATGATAACATAGTTTTAAGGCTAAAACAATCTTTGAATTTCTAAAGACCTAGGAAGGTTTAAAAAATATGTGGCTAGAGCTGGCTTTTGGGTAAGACTAAGAAATTCTAATAGACAAAAAATGATTCTTTTTAACGTTATCTCTTGATAATGTTTTCATACTCCATACAGTTATTATGTTCAATCTGGTAAATTCATCACTAGTATCTATGGATGCATTTCTGATGGTACTATTTCACTATTTCCAAAAGTAGACATACTAATTACTGAAATGCATACTGTTGATCTATCTCACATGTTCAGTTTGTTTTTCATTCCTAAGAGAGAATTCTGCCAACTTATCTGTGATACACTTAGTATAGCAGATAACCTACCAATGATATTACTGTTGAAAATAACTACTTATCTGTACGTATTATTACAATATTAATTACAGATAAGTGTGACTTCTTTGGTTGTTGACCAAAATAAAGAATGAATTTTAATGCTACAACCTATTGTGTGGCCAAATAGTTGTATAGATATGATAAAAGTTTTGAGAGATGATGAGCATCATTCAAGGCCAATCTTAAAGGAACAAAATAAAATACATGACAAAGATGAAGATGAAGAAGATGATGAAGAGGGTAAAAAAAGGAAGTACACGTTGGCCCACAACCGACATCAAAGAAAAGTAAAGGAAAGGGAGTCATTGGAGATATGACGGTGTAGGAATACAAGTTGGAGAATGACAACTTAAAACACAAATGTCAAATGTACAAGGCAAAAATAAAAAGATTGGAGTCAATTATTAAGACGTTGAGGATGGAAATAGATGACATAAGGCATGGAAAAGAAAATATTGGTGAAACGTCAACTCCATTCTAGAAAGAGTCGTCTTCCAAAATGTATCTCAAGGTGAGTTGATTGATGTATACGAGTTAATCTTTTTCAGATTTTTTTTCATTGTTTTAAGATGAGTTAATCTTTAACAATTGAAGTAATGGTTATTTCTTTAATAATTGATGCTTAATTCTTTCTTTTCATACAAGGAGATGACAACGATGATGATGTGTACTCCACTTTGGCATAAGAAGCAATTGCAAAAGCACATATTTGCTACTTAAAAGGTGTACTATAGTCTTCACTGAGCCTTACACTTTTTTAATAAACTTGCAGATTATGTATCTTATACTTTTTAAATGTCTTTGTAGATCAGAATGAGGTGGAGAAACAAGTTCAATAAATAGGAAAAAAGAGCAACAAGTGAGGGGAAAAAACATAGAAAGGCAGAAAAACTAACAAAGAGTCCACCTTCCATGTATAAGACGATAAGGAAGAGGACAATAAACAAGGAAAGAAAGAACAAGATAGATAGTGTTTTCATTTGATACAAAAGGAAAAGAAGGAGAAAAAGAATAAAATAAAGAAAGATGAAGAGGATGATGAAGATGGAGACGATGAAAAAAGGAGAGATGAAGACAAGGATGAAGATAGAAAGGATAATGAAGAGGGAAATAAGGATGGAGATGGTGAAGGCAATAACAATGAGGATGATTTTAATGACATTAACAAGAATAAAGAAGTGAATAAAGATAACAAGAATAATGAAGAGGTGAAAAAAAAGAGAGGAGACTGTTGTCCTTGGCCACTCGCATGTGTTAGTAGAGGTAAAACAAGAAGTGATTGAGGTGGAGAAAAAACCAAAATGGATGAATAAGGAAGTCCTTTTCATTGAAAGTGATATAGGCAGTCTTCCATTTAGTCCTCCTCGTTTTTGTAAACACTCAAAAAGTGATGGTGGCTCTTCAAAACCTATCAAGTATCCATTCATGGAAACCAATAAAGATTATCATGGCAAAGGTTTCTTAGAAAGTGAAGACAATCAATTGATCGAATGTTACTTGAGTAGATGTATCCATAAGTAAGTAAAGCTTATGATCCACTTGAAATAGTTTCCATTTTAACTTTTACTATAAATTATCATTCTTTCATATTGTTTTAACAAGGAAAATATCTATTTTGATCAACACTTGGTAACAAAATCGTGTGATGTATGGATCCTTCTATTTGGTGGAGAAATTAATGATAGAGTCATCCAAGTCAACATGAAGATATTGAAAAATAAATTTCCACTAATTTTGAAGGATGGAGTGTCAAAGAAAAGCTTTCTACCAACAAATATCATAGTAAGCCAAATTGATGATCTATAAAATAGATTGAATATCATTTAAATTGATGATCTGTTTGTAGCAATTTGCTTGAGATTGTTTGTTTGACTTTCAACCTCTTATCATAGGTATGTGTTGTCTGCTATGATAGCTAAACCTAAATAATACTTCAATTAGGGAGACATTTGGTGAAACTAAAAAATGACAATATTCAATATCAACCAATATAAGTTATGTTTCATTTGATGATACTGGAAAGATGAGAATTCACACAAATATAAGTTAGTTTTCATGTCTGTCTTTAAGCAAAGTTCTTATAAGTTAGTTTTTAGGTCTTTACTGATTTAAAAGTTGGTTTTCATATGTTTCAACATTTTGTTTTTTTTTTTAAATTTAGTGACTTGACTTTATATTTGCATATGTGCTAGATTTAAATCAATAGTTCACATAGATACTTGTAGTTTATCGAAATTATGATTTATTTGGATGCACATGTACCACATCATACATGAGTTCACAATATTCTCCTTCAAGAATCTCAACCTCAACTTTCAAGAAGTGGAGAGGACTGAGAAGAAGACCAAGAAGAAACTCGATAACTAAAATAGTTCTTAATTAGAACTACTTAGTTCAAGCTTAAGTTCTTCCTTTTAATACATGCAAAATAATACTAGTAATTTTCTCATATGTAACATCCATGCCTAATTTGGCCCGATCATGGTTTGGCTTCATAAATTGGTAGACTGATTATCTAGAATAATGTATTATTATGTGTTGTAATATGGATAATTTGAGGATTAATATTGATCTATATGGTAATCCCTCTTTTATATCAATAATTATGTCTGAAAATTCTCTCAATGTCTGGTATCTTGGTGTTTTGTAACCCACGGTTGCGTGTGAGACTAGAATGGAAGATGAGTCAACTCAGCATAGTGCTGCACAGTACCCACTGCCATTCACTGTGCACATTACGTGACCTCAGCAGCTATACGCCATGCCAAATTACTGATTTGCCGAGATCTTTGATGGCTGCAGGTGACAAGCAGCGACAATCGAGAGAGGGCAATAAGAGGGGAGGAGAGGAATGGCGTTGGGGCAGCAGCTAGAGAGAGAGTGCGGAGAGGGAATCTAGAGAAAAAGGAGAGAAAAGAGGGTGAGGATTGAGGGCCGAGAGGAAGGGAGTGACGGTCGCTGGGGTAAGAGAGCTTGCCAGAGGCCGTGTGTGCCTGGAGGGCGTTGGAGGAGGTGGAGATTTGGCTAGTGAAGGCGAGGGATCGCTAGAAATCCACTCAGTGTATGTGTCCCATCCAACTCCCATTTCTTTGTTTAAGTTTGAATTCTAATAAATGATGCAAATTTTGGTTTAAAATCATGGAAAAGGCTGGTGTGGTTAAATCTAAGAGTTCTTAGTAAATCCATGATTTTCAGTGATTTATCAGTAATTTTTGGAGGATTGTTTGTGGGAATTTCATGTATGTGCTACAGTGACTTTGAAATGTATTCTTCGTCTTTTGATTTTGATATCTTGGTTTATGCTTAATGAATTTTAATGAAATTTGTCCCAAATAGTAGTAAACTTGGAGTTCTTTGATTTTAGTATTTTTGCAAGATTTGTTGAGCACCGGAAATGAGTCCATCCAAGGTTTTCATTCCAATAATTTCGACTGCAGGCCAAACGACTGCTTTTCTGATAGTCGCTTGGTTCGACATACCGATTGGATTTGGATTCGATATGCCAAAACAAGGAATTTCGGCATACCAACCCTAGTTCGATCTACCAAATCAAGACCCTGGGCCATTAATTTTTGAGTTTTAAAGTTTAATATTAATGGCTTAATGATAATGATTTAATAAGATTGTTTTTAGTGGAAATCCTCATGCTTTAGATAATGATCTTTGGGAAAATGATCCTTGTAATAAAAAGTGATTCAAGGTGGTTTGAAAAGATATTTGCATGTTTAAAAAGGATTTCCGTATTTTTCGGGATCCATGTAGTTATAAGGTAGTGACTGGTAGGAGTTTGAGGTCTCAGTAAGATCGGTTACTAGTCCAAAGGCGTAGTTGCCAAGGCTTGGTTACCCTGTTAGCCGGTGTTGACTGGGCCTAAGAATGAATATCTGGGTGTTCAAACACCATTTAGGGCATTAAAGAATGCATCCCCATGCTTATGAGAATATAAATGAGATTAAAGGGAAGCCTATTCGTGGAGGCAGTCATACCCCCAGTACGGGGAGATTCACCCCGGCAGAGCAGTAAAGTTAGGATTGTTACCTCACTGATTGCTTGTGGTTGGGTCACCTTTAGCCAAGGTGTCACTACTAGTTTTGACTTGAGCTGTGTGTTTGGTTTTATACTAGAATCGACTTGAGATTTGGCTTATGATTTTAGCCAAATTCTAGCTGAGATAAGATTTGTAATTTAGACTAGTTTCTAGCCATGTTTGAATTATGATTTGAGCTTAGCTTGGCCATGTGTTTGGACTAGAATCTAGTTATGGATGGATTTCTCCAGAATGCATGAAAATGATTTCAAAGTTGCATAAAATTTCAAAAAGAAAACATAAGTTTGAGAAAAGCATGATTTGAAAGAAACTACCAAGAGAATTTTCTGAATAGATTTTTCAATTACTGTTCGGATTTTAAGAACCAAGATGTCTACTTGTGAGTGAATTGAGGCCACTCACGCATTTTTGTTTGATGTTTTGGTCTCAAGTGCTAATTAGAGGTGCAGTTCAGTTCTGGTGCACATAGATTGGAGCCACTAGCCGCACACAGATTCTGAGGGATTAGATATAGTTTTCTTTTTATTGTTAATTAGTTTTTCTTAATTAATTATGGTTGGGTAAAACTGGTACTTATTCATCGTGTTCTATACAATGTGACAAAGTGGTATCAGAGCTTCAATTACACTAAGTGCACTGGCTTGGTGGTGACTGGATTATTGGCTCCATAAGACTGCACAAGTAACGTAGTTAGCATCTAACCTTTTTGTGTGTTCTTCTTGGTGACAGAGAGATGCCGCTTGTAGAGGTAAAGGCCAAGGGAGGGCATCAACTTCTAATTCTAGTGTGAAAGACAGTAATGCCTAGATAGAGATGCGCCATGAGCTAGGAGATATGATGCAGGGGTTGGTCTACTCCCTCAAAGGTGGTAACAAGGAAGAAGCTAAGGAGGACCCCTAGATCATGCAGTTTCATTGGTTAAGCGCACTGACCTTCGATGGTCATGGTACACTAGAGGATAGCGAAGTGTGGCTCTTGAAGGTCGAGAAGATTCTGGAGGGGATGGAATATCTGACGGAGAAATGGGTGTAGCTACGCACATTTCAGCTAAAGGGAGAGGTTGACCAGTGGTAGAGAGCCATACACTAGATGAATTTCCTCGACTCTGACCTGTTAATGATATCCTGAGAGGATTTCCGATATGTGTTCTATGAAGGGTTCTTCCCAGAGCACGAGAATGATAAGCTGGACAGAGACTTTTGGAACCTGAAGCAGGGGAACATGTTCGTGACTGAGTATGAAGCTACATTCCATCGACTAAAACAATTCGCGCAAACTTTTGACATCGAGAAGCACCGAGCAAAGAGGTTCGTGAAAGGGCTACATCTAGTACTCAGGTCAAGGATTCTCGACTACCGGTGCCAACCTTTGCCCGAAGCAGTAGAGCTAGTGGCCTGCTATGAAGATGAACATCGACTTGTCTTGAAAGAGCACTCCAAGGAAAAGGGGAAGAGATGCAACCCACAGCCTTCCACTGGAACCCCAAGCTTTTGAACTTCTGAGAGCTTCGAGAAGAAGAGAAAAGAGTAGTTTGATATAGCTATTGAGGAAGGGTGCAGCGTTGCCGGAAAGCCAAGTATCCGATACAGCCAAACCAACTCAAGCAACGGCTCAGGGAGAGGACCTTGTCACATCAGTGGTCAGATGGGGCATGTGGCAGCGCAGTGTAGAGTCTGGCAGAGGAGTCTGGACAATGTGGTATGCTACAACTGTGGGAAGACTAGACACTATCAGAAAAGCTGTTCAGATCCACCAAAGCCAGTAGGAAACATGCCTTGCCTGCCGACCAAAGGAAGAGTGTTCGCCATCTCCACTCCAAGTGTTGGTCCCTTAGTAGACGTTGTGAGGGTAAGGAGCAGTAAATGGCTATGTATTATGTACTTCTAATATTATGGTGCACCTAGTATGATTAATAGTAATAATAATGGTGATTATGATGTATGTTTTAGGATCTTTTCTTGTGGCTGACCAAATGACCCGAGTTCTATTCGAATCAGGAAGTTCGTTCTCTTTTATTTCTGAGTCGTTTGCAACTGAAATCAGGGAAAGGCCAGCTAAGTTGGCTTTTCATTTTGATGTGGTGACCCCATTGGGAGAGCATAGAAGTATTTGTGGTCAATTGGTGTTCAACTAGGAGATAAGGGATTCAAGGCCAGTTTGATTGTGATGGTGTAGACACCCCAATTTTGAGCTCATTTGGTAGCAGGCTCCTCCGGTTGATGCTCTGGTCGCAACCACCAGAACCCTAGCTCACACAAGCCCAATTAGGTTCACACTAACCCACATGACCTAATAAAACACTAAAACGTAGTAA
>JAMKQA010079255.1:0-15931 GCA_024699735.1 Posidonia australis
TTTTATCTTGGCATGTAAGTCCAAATACATATATAATTGAATATTTTGCTTTCATAAATGCTTTTCATATTTTCTTAAGTGATTATTTAATATTTAATCACATTTCATTTGTTATCATCAAAATGTATTTATAGATTTTTCAACAACAATATCGTGCTCGTTCTTGTAAAGATTTCAACTCTACATTTGTGAAGAGTTTTGATTACAGGCTTTCTCAAAAGCTTGGACAGCATAGTGTGAATTAACAGAGAGAAGGAAGAATACAAACATGATGCATTTGAGAAGGGGTAGCTCCCATTCCCCATGGTGCCTGGTAATGGGATCGCGTAGGTTGTCAATGGCAGCAGTGCCAGTGCCACAAAGATTATAATCCAAAAATATGCCAACTTTAAAAACCATCAACAGAAATAGTTTTAAAAAAAGACTATGTAATGATTCCCAAGTCGCTACCACTAAACGTAGCTACAAGTTTCCATTTAATTATTTTTATCTTTACCATGTACCAACAATTACACTAATAATGCAACTAAGGCTAAGTACTCTCAACAGTAAAATAAATCCACTAAACAATAGAAATAAACTGAACTAAACACTCGGATCCCTGATGTGTGGTAGCATGACTCCCCCTATATGCACTAACAACCAACAGCTACTATCCTACACCTGCCAAAACAAACAAAAACAAAGCACACATGAGTGACCACTCAACAGTCAGCCAACATGCATCTCACCTACAACTCGACGACCTCTGCCGAGGACATCCAAGCATAGGCATCACACTCAGATGCCGCCAAACCAAAAGGGCGATCTACTGACACCCAACACGCAAGCACTGGCATCTTCCCCGGATGCCGTAACACCAAACCCAAGCAGTTTACTAATGCCCAGTAGGCCACAAAACCACAAAATTACGCCTTTAAAACCATTCTATTCTTTTTCTTTTCAAAACCATGTGCATGCACTTCCAAAATCTTTTATGCATGCTCAAGATAGCCACTTTTGCCAAATCAAGCCCAAAAGCCACACCAAAGTACAGCTATAGAGCCTCTGTTCTATACAACATGGTCTTCTTTGGACCTAAGTACAACACTAAGCCATGGAGCCTCTAGACCCTAACCACGGAGCCACCGCTCCTAAAACAATGGAGCCACCACTTCTAAAACATTATACCTGAACAGGCACCAAAACCACGGCACACAAACCATAAGCATAAACAGTGTGTCGATTTGCCCGATGCCAAGCAAACAACACTTGCCACAAGTAGTCCACCGAAGCGCGATCAATGGTGTCTGCACTGCTAGGGTGATGCCATCCTGTGCAAAAGCCCCTATTGTCCTGTGATTCTCCCTTCTGGAGAACCCTCACAAACCCAATCCCTCCTGGGAAGGCAATCCTGTCCCTCAGGATGCTACCAATAACGGGGTGCACAACCCACTAGCTTTGGCAAACACAAGGTACGCATCCTCACGGTGTCCTCCCCATGGTGCTCAGGAGGGAGTCTCATACCTCCACACTCGACAACACCTGAGCCTTAGTGCCCACAGCGACAACAAAAGTATCATACCTCCACGTCATACTACAAATACCTCAACCTCGGCCTCGTAATTGACAGTCAAGGAGTGTTATACCTCCAAGACCCGATGAACACTCGTCTCAGTCTGTTGGTCCCTAATGCAAACAGAAAACACCGGAAAACTCTTTCCAAAACTCTCTTTTTGGAAAACCATTTCAAAAACCATTAAATATCTTTTAAAACTCAAGAAACACTATGCTTAACAGCGAGACAAAAACCAAAGGCCGAGAAACTACAAAAAAAACACAGCCTCGACAACTCCCCTGTCAGGCTCAGGCAAAAACACCTTAGAAGCGTCTAGGTTCATGAGCATCACACTCAACCCACGACCACAACCTAAGAAAAATACTAACAATAGGACAACCACAACCAGAACTCTATGCTTTGGTGCCTAAGTGTAATAGATCTACTGGCTCATGTCTCTAGGGAGCATAGCCAAATCAACTCAAACACCCAGAACAGTGTCATTGAATACTCCATTCAATGCACCACATAAAAAAAAACTACACAAGCCCTAGACCTAAGGATGATATCATAATTCCTAAAGTCTAGTCTAAACCATCTAAGGGAAAAACCTATTATTTCTAAATCATATCATCTTTTACTCTACCCATATCTTAGATGATCTCTTGCTAATTCATTTTAGGCAAACTCTACAATCATTGTAATAGTTATCCTAACCATTTATGCCATTATATTTATCTCCTCAGGATTAAGACACACACACACACACACACACACACACACACACACACACACCCATATATACATATATTAATCAAGACAATAAAACATCTTAATACAAGATCAAGGTACTAGATCGGTAGACCAAAAAACCATCCAGTCGACCGAAAACCCCAGATTCGGCAAACCAAAAATGTCCGGGCAGATTGAAAATGTCCGGGCAGATTGAAAATGTCCGATCGACCGAACCAAGAATTCTGTCAACACCCAAGACTTCTTGAAAGGCAGATCGAACGAATTTGATCAATTGAACAAGGGGTCAAGGGAACAATCTACAATGAAAACGACATACTAAAATAATTCGACATGCCAAACCAAGCGACCATAGGGCACCCTAAAATGGGACCCAAAACTCAATTTTGCAAACCACCTACACAAACTATGCAAGTCATATATCAAAATGAAGATCTTGATGAGATCTTCCAAACCAGACAAGCCACATAGAGATCCATCAAGCAGATCTCGAGAAATCAACAGAAAACACAAATAAGGCACTATTCACCCCACACAAATAATACGACCATATATGGCCCACAAATGCTCAATAAATGCAATAAAATTTACTACAATTACGAGCACACTATCATGGCCCTACGAATCAAATTGGAAATCAAAAAGAGCCTACGGGGTGCATACCTCCACTAAAGGTGTGGCGACGACGAGCGGTGAAAGATGGCTCACCTCCCTCCTCCTCCGGCCACGAGAAGCTCTAGGTCCTCTCCTCCTCCTCGCGACGACGGTGCAACGATGGCGGTGGCATGACGACAGCATCCTCCTTCCACCGGCCATCTCTTTCTCTCAACCCTCTCTCGTTTGTCTCTCTCATTCTCCTTCTCTCTCCCTCACATGTACGGGAGAAGATGAAGGGGAAGAAGAAGAAGAAGAAGGAAAAAGGAGGGTGGGGCTTGAGGAGAGAAAAGAGAAAGGAAGGAAAGAAGGGAATGAAGCCACAGTACGAGACCAAACCACGTGATCTTCCACATCCACTTGGCTCGTGTCAGTAGAGACCAACCACCTAAGCAAGTCAACCAAACTCTGAGGCCTAGAACAAACCCACAAAACTCCTACGAGGGTCGACACAGCATCAGAACCACACAACAGCAACGGGCCAGAAATGTAACACTCGTAAATTCATTTTGTAATTATTTACATTATAATGAATTTATTCTTAAATGGGTGTTACTGTTTTGAGCCTGTTTGTGTGGTTTGGTGATTTTCGACTTAAGCCTCGTGGGTCGGCTTTTGTTTGCGTGTCCCTATGCGTGGTTGGCATTGTGCATTGTGGCACTATGCTTGTGGGCCTGGGTGTGGATCCGTGTGGGGCCCGCAATTGTGGGCTAGTTGGTGGGAGTGAGTTGGTAGTGTGGGTTTGGTGTGCTCGTGCGAGAAGTGGGTAGACAAAACGTGCTAATGTGCACGCGTCCAGCTGCTGCATTGCATGGCTTTATAAGCCCATGTGCGCCCGGTGCACTACTAGCTCACCCTTCTTCTCCTCCTCTTTCCCACTCCACCAATTCCCCTTCCCGAGCACGCCATCTCCTTCTCCTCTCCTCCCCTCATTTTCCTCTCCCTCTCTCTTTACTCGCCCATCCCCATTCACTCTTCCTCTCCTGTCTCTCCTTATCTCCTCCCCTGTCTATCCCCTATTCAGTGTGCTCGAGAGTTGCTGAAGGCGTGTGGCGATGTGCGGTGACGAGTGGAGCTTCAGTGAGGCGTCCTTGAGGTCGTGGAGTGGCCGTGGACGCGTGGAGTCACTGGAGTTAGCAGGAGATCGAAGTTGGATCATCGGAGAGCTCGTTTGAGGTACGCACCTCCAACGAATGTATAGAAAGCATGAAATTAGTAGAAAATGATAAGAATGCATGAAATTTAGGTAAATTTATATTTATAGAATTTATTGCGATTTTATGTGAATTTATTGTGGTATTTATGGTGATTTATCACAGTGGTTGTGGTTTGGGTCTTTTTGACCCTTTTGGCTTTGTGAATTTGTATCTTGATGTATGGTGAATGGATTTTGGTTTTGTTTGTTGAGATTTGGAGTAGACTCAAGGTTCTACATCTTATGTTTTATGTGAGATTTTTGATATTTGTTTTGGGGGTCCAATCATAGGTCCCACTTTAGGTGATTTTGAAAAGTGGAGTTTTCGGTTGTTTTCTGGAATCGCAGAATTCGACATACCGAAGTGGAAACGGCATACCGAGCCAGTAATTTTCAGTATACCGAGTCCTTTCGACATGTCGATCTTTCTGTCAGTTTTGGTCTTCCAGTCGATTTGGTCTGTTGAATCTCTCCAGTTGACCGAACCAGGAAAATTCAGTATACCGAACCCATTTCGGCATGTCGAATCAAGGCCCAAATATTTTTATAAAATTTGATTTCCATTGGTTTTCCAGATTGGTTTGTATTGTCCCTTTGAGATGGGATTGTGGGCTGTCAGTAGTGGTCCCTTGGGACACCTGATGTGTCATTTTGCCGAGGTTTCGAACGAATTTCTAAAGATATAAAATGGTTTTGAAAATGGTTTCAAAGAGGCAGATTGCCCGTTTTGGAAAATGATTTTCTTGATTTTCTGCATGCGAACCGAGACACTATGGGACTGTGTTGTCGAGACTAGGGAATGTGATGACATTCTTAGGTGGTCGGGAGCGTCTCCCTAATCAAGGACGGGGGTCGAGATACTTGAGGCTGAGGGACGTCGGGTCTTGGAGGTATGAGATCCCCTAACTGCTATCTCAAGGCTAAGGTTGTGGTCTGCTAGTAGACATGGAAATTGGGCTGGGCCGGCCCTGGGCCCCCTGACACAGCCTAGGTCCGAAAATAAAAAATGTGGGCTGGGCTAGGCTAGGCCAGTCCCGTCATGGGCCGTGTTGGGCCTAAGGGTTAGGCCCGCAAAGGCCCATTAAGTAGGCCCATTTTGGTCCGAAAAAACTGCCTAGGCCGGGTCAGCTTGCTAAAGAAATAAAAAAAAACAAAAAACAGGGCTGGGTTGAGCTCGGCCCGTTAAAAATAAAATAAAAAACAAAAACATGGTCGGGCTCAGCAGCCCGGCCCGTAACTAAAACGAAAATAAAAATTGAGCCTAACCCATTAAAAAGTAAAAAAAAAAAAAAACAAGGTCAGGCATTAAAAAAACAAAAACAAAAATGCAACGGTCCCATTTTCTTAGCCGTTGTGCAACGGCTAAAAATAAGGTCGTCGCTATGCAACGGCCATATTACATTTTTTTAAACTTAAAATTCACTCTTTTTATCCTATAAATGCCCCCCCCCCACTCCATTCATTTTTCTTCACAACTCAATCTTCTCTTCTCTTCTCCACTACAACTTTCTCTACTACAAATTTCTTCCAACTTTCAAATGAGGATTTTCGAGTGAAAATTTTGCTATTTGGCTTTGGATTCCTTCTTGTCTTCTACTCTCCAGTCTCCAAGCGACACCAGTTGAGCCAACAACATCAAAATTTCTCTACTTCTAATCCCTCCAAATTCTTTACTTCTAATTCCTCCATTTTTGGGTTTTGTTTTTTGTGGGTTAAGGATTTTATTATTTTATATTCATTTTTAATATTAAAATGAAAAATATTGGTAATGTTGGTAGCCATGACTATATCCCTAGTATGGAGTCAGATCAACCTCAGTCTACCCCAACACAGACTACACAGTCCACAGCTACTAAGAAACCTAGGAAACAAAGTTCTTGGGTTTGGGAGCATGTTACAATAGACCTCGTAGATCAAACTAGGTGTTACTATAATTATTGTAATACCACATACACATGTCCTAGGGGAGGGGGTGCAGGTCATATATCTAAACATTTACAAAAATATATACCTAAAATAATAAAGATGATAACACAGATTTAAAACAATAGAAATTACAAGTAGGATCTAGTGGTATAATAAATTTTGGGCCTAAAGGACCGACCGGACCCAGCCCGGCCCACAGATCGGTCATGGGCCGTGCCGGGCCCATGACCTCCTAAAGGAGGCCCGGCCAGGCCCAGACCAGCCTGCTAGCCAGCCCCAGACCAGCCTGCTAGCCAGCCCAGCCTGATCCAAGCTCAAACGGGCCCCCTGTTTTTTGGGCCGGGCCAACCCGACCCTGCCCGTTTTCCACCTCTATCCGCGAATTGAGGTATCTTGTGGTATGATGGGGAGGTATGATACTCTTGTTGTTGCTGTGAGCACTGAGGCTCGGGTGTTGTCGGGTGTGGAGGTATGACACTCCCTCCTGAGCACTATGTGGAGGATGCTGTGAGGAGACGTACCCTGTGGTGGCCAATGCGGGTGGGACACGTGTCCCGTAGTTGGTAGCATCCTAAGAGACAAGATTGCCTTCCAAGGGAGGGGTTGGCTTTGTTAAGGGTTCTCCAAGTGGGAGAATCGCAAGACGGTGATCGCTTTTGCGCAGGGTGGCTTCACTATGGCAGTGTAGACGCTGTGGTCGCTCTTCGGTGAACTACTTGTGGCTAGAGTTCGGTTGCCTAGCGTCAGGCTTCCTGACTCATTATGAGTGGATCTGGCCATTGAGGGCCTTGCTCGTGGTTTTGGGTCGACAGAGCCCCAGTTGTTGTTTTAGCTGGTGTGGACCTTGTTTTGTGGGATTTCAGAGAAAATGATTGCAAAATGAATTTAAAGGAAAAATTAATTATAGTTTTGTTTTCCGCCGTTTTCGTGGGGTGCGTGTTAGGTGACTTTTGTCACTCACATTTTCCTTGTGTTTTTGGGTTGCAAGTGCAAGCATGTAGGGGATTTAGCTTAATGCATATAGTCCAGAGTCTCGTAGCTACACACACAGATTTCTGGTAGTTGATATTTTTTGTTTAGCTTTTAATTTCCTGTAATTAATTTATTTTAATTTATTATGGGAAATTTTGGGCGTGACAAGAAACCTACAATCTAGGCGTAAAACACTATTGAAGACGTGTCTAATATTGGGCACTGGGCCCTTAACGTCGAACACACTTGAATCCCACTTTTATTATCTAGCCAAAATACTACCTTCAAATCTAGATCATTACAGACTAATCCCCCTTAAAGAAATTTTGCCCTCAAAATTCTCTAGGTGATACACCAAGGGTACCAAAATTAGGACATTACCAGAACACCTTAGACAACAATACATCGGTGCCACCCAAAACTCACAACCTATAGGTGAAGTCTGTACTCCACAAGGTCATCTCATCCTACTTAGGTCTAGAGCGACACTAAGGACTCAACTCTCCTTGAGTTTGAACACCACCAAAAATCCTAAGTGAAGTCCCTTTCGAGTACAAAATCTCCACCCAAAGACTCCAAAACAGTGTCTTCTAGGGTTGTAAAACATCCAGAGCACCTCTGGAGAAATACAAAACACAGGATTGACCAGGTGCAACCAGTTCCCATCGGTGATCGCTGCGCAACTCTGATGCACAACTTTGCTAGAGCCACTCCAAATACCAAACCACTAGCCCAGTAACACCTTCCATCACCCTAGAAAACCTCCTCCAATCTAAGGTACGAGAGAAATCTGGCTACTAAGACATTACAAAGCTCTTCACGGATCTGGAGTGCACTAACAGACTAGCCAACTATGTGCTATCTATCTCCAAGGACTGCTTCCCAGATCGATACTCCACTAGATCTAGAGCACAACCTCCACTGTAGCCAACACCAAACACGTTGGTGGATAATTCCTCCTTTGATTCTTGCAACAGGTAAGAGCTACAAATCACCATGTTGCCTCACTGCAACAGGAACTTATCCCAACCCAGAAGAATATTGGTGAACTCATCACGACTCGCTGCTACGACAACCTTATAGGTCTAGACATGAGACTGCCAGAATAATCTTAAATCACTTATTAAGTGTAAAGCTCACATCAAAAATACTACAATCTAGAGTCAAGGCCACAAGTATCATTGTTTCCAGTGAAACACCACACCAATGATAAGGACCACTTGGGAGTAAAACTCAAATGGATTTTCAAGCTAAAGCAACTCCCAACAAGAGTATCCGAACCAACATAAGTTGTTCCTCCTCCCTAGTGGACCACTCCGTGATGTCACTATCCTGAAGATATCTTTGCTAGATCCTCGAGAATAGTTCACTTGAATTAGAAAGCAATCGCTGAGAGGAAAACACATGGGATCACACCCACCAATTCAACTAGCTGTGCCACCAAACGAGACGTGTAGCCAATTCCATTTGACTCACCCCATCTCTATTGTAGAAACCCAAAATCCAAAAGCAACCATAGGAGAAAGAAGATCTTCATAGGTTGAATAGCACTACGCCATTTAACCCACAAGCAAACAAGAAAATCAACAATAGGACATTCCAAGGGAAAACACTGAAGAAATAAATCTCCACCGCCCAAACGACACAAAGCCATCTGAGCCACAACCAACCAAGCCAACTGGGTATTCCGACAAGATATGCCAGACAACACACAACAAGCAACAGATTGGGCTATGCTACTCCTCGGCCAAGCCCCAAACAAAAGTGTGTGATACAACCGCACAACACCAATGTGCGACTCCACGCGCACCACCTCCCAGATAACCCTGTCCTCAGATAGAGTGTCTGGAAGAAACAACATAGACTTGGGACTCACCAGAGCCACTCCAAAACAACAACACACTCCTGAGGACCCACCGGGTCATCCAGGACAACAACGACAATTGGAGACCCATTGAGTCACCTAGAACAACAATAACACACATTTAGGGACCCATTGAGTCACCAAGAACAACAATAACACACATCTGGGGACCCACTGAGTCACCCAAAACAACAACAACACACTTTTGGGGACACTCCGAGTCACCAAGAGACCACAAGAGGATGGAACTCAAAGCATCCTTCGCACACACCACAAAGACAACAAAAACCACACATTTGAGAAGTCTCACGCTTCACCCAGATGCGACAACAGGAAGATGGAGCTGCAGGCATCCTCCCACACCGACACCAACAACACAAGATAGATGACATACTACTACCACAGACTACCAACAAACGACAAACACCAACAAGAACAGGCAGTAGACAAACAAACAAGCAAACAATAGACAAATAAATAATAAGCAACAACAACCATGGAGGGTATACTAGAGGTAGACAACTGCAGTACTCTACCCTTCACAGTAAAACACCAAACTACCCAGTACTGGGTGGTGGCTAACCCTCTTAAAGAGAAAACATGTCCTCTGGTCAACAGATGGAGGGCGCCTAATCCCCTTAAAGAAACAAGGCACCTCCTCAACAAACGCTCTGCCTCCTCATAGTCGCAGCACACCAAGCAGACTAGTATCCACAGTAGACGTGAACAATCTCTAGGCAACACAACTCGTCTGACCTTATGCACCGCAAGGTCTCCTACCCTGCCAGCCAGCATAGAGTCTTCCCCAGAAAACATCCACAACACACCCATGGGCAACATAGAGCTTAATCCATGCATAATTCGTGGACAGTATCACACTACGCTCCACGGAGTTGAGGAAATCTTAGTGAATCGCTCCACACAAGTGAACGTCGCTTCACGCTCCGCTCCCAATTGCTACCTCCAAAGCAGCTCCACCAAATCGACGATCACAAGAATCTAATCACTGGGAATCCTTTCAATGAGGGGTCGATGTCTATTTCTAATCGAGAATGCAGACTGTTACTCTCCAGATTCCTCATGGTCCTTCACCCACTAGCTTTGCCGAAATCTTAACTGTAGCTGAAGACACATCTCAACATTGCAAGCTAAGAAAATCAAAAAAATCAAGTTACAGGAATGCATGACATGCAATCTATGGAGTCACCCTACTAAACATCCCTAAGCTAGTGCCCCTAGGTGGACCTAAGCTCTGATATCATCTGTAACAACCCCTAAGCCATTACCACTAAACCTAGCTACAAGTTTCCATTTAATTATTTTTGTCTTTATTATTAACCAACAATTACACTAATAATGCAACTAAGACTAAGTACTCTCAATAGTAAAATAAATCCACTAAACAATAGAAATAAACTAAACTAAACACTCACCTGGATCCCTGCTGTGTGGCAGCGTGACTCCCCCTATATGCACTAGCAACCAATAACTACTATCTTGCACTATCAAAACACACAAAAACAAAGCACACGTGAGTGACCACTCAATAGTCACCCAACACGCACCCCACCTACAACTCGACAATCTATGCTGAAGGCAACCAAGCAAAGGCATCACACCCAAATGCTGCCAAACCAAAAGGGCGATCTAGTAACGTTCAGCATACAAGCATTGGCATCCTTTCGGATGCCGCAATACCAAACCCAAGCAGTCTACCACCACCCAACAGGCCACAAAACCACAAAATTATGTCTTTAAAACCATTCTTTTCTTTTCCTTTTCAAAATTATGTGCATGCACTTTCAAAATCTTTTATGCATTCTCAAGATGGCTACTCTTGCCAAATCAAGCTCAAAAACCACACTAAAGTACAACTACAGAGCTCTACTTTGCACAACATGGTCCCTTCTGGACCCAAGCACAACACCAAGTCACGGAGCCTCTACTCCCAAACCACGGAGTCATCGCTCCCAAAAAGATGAAGCACCACTCCCAAAACACTACGCCACAACAAGCGCCAAAATCACGACCTTCTCTAAGCCCAAAGCTTGATTTCTTGAACCAGAACTCCACACAAATCACAAGCACAAATAGTGTGTCGATCTGCTCAACGTCAAGTAGACAATACTAGCCACTAGCATTCCACCGAAGCGCGACCAACGATATCTGCACTACTACTGTAATGCCATCATATGCAGGAGCTCCCACCGTCCTGAGATTTTCCCGCTTGGAGAACCCTCACAAAGCCAACCCCTATTGAGAAGGTAGTCTTGTTTCTTAGGACGCTACCAGCAATGGGGGCGCATCCCACCCACTCTAGCTAACACAGGGTATACCTCCTCACGACGTCCTCCACACAATGCTCAGGAGGGAGTCTCATACCTCCACACCCGACAACACCCGAGCCTTAGTGTCCACAGCAACAGCAGGAGTATCATACCTCCCTGTCATGCTACAAACACCTTAACCCGCAGACTTCAACCTTGGTCCCGCGATCGACAGTCATGGAGTGTCATACCTCCAAGATGTGATGAACATTTGCTTCAGTCTGTTGGTCCCCAATGCAAACAGAAAGTATCGAAAAACTCTTTCCAAACCATTTTTAAATCTGTACTTCTCTATTTCTAAAACTCTCTCTTTGGAAAACCATTTCAAAAACATTAAATATCTTTTAAACTCAGGAAACACTGTACCCAGCAACGACACGAAAACCAAAAGTCGAGAAATCACAAAAAAAACATAGCCTCGATAGCTTCCTTGTCAGGCCTAGGCAAAAATACTTTGGGAGTGTTTAGGTTCACGAGCACCACACTCAACCCACGACCACAACCCAAGAAAAACACCAACAACAGGGCAACCACAACCATAACTCTATACTCTAATGCCCAAGTGTAAGACACTTACTGGCTCGTGTCCCTCGAGAGTACAGCTAGATAAGCTTAAACACCCGAAACAATGCCACTGAATACTCTATTCAGTGCACCACATAAAAAAAACCACATAAGCCCTAGACCTAGGAATGATATCATGATTCCTAAAGTCCAGTCTGAACCATCTAGGGGAAAAACCTATTATTTCTAAATCATATCATCTTTTACTCTACCCATATCCTAGATAATCTCTTGCTAATTCATTTTAGGCAAACCTTATTGTGACCATGTCGGAACTGACTCTCGTGTGAGAGAACACACTAAAACCAAAAAGGTCACGGCGAAGATGGTGAATCCAAGAAGGATACTCGACTCGAAAATACCAAATGAAACACGAAAAAGAAATGATAAGGACAAAATGGAGTCGCCACCTAATCTTTTTAAACGTGAAAGACAAAGAAAACCAAATGCATATGAAATGTGGGAAAAGATACAAATGAATGCAAATAGATGCTCAATGAATGTGTGCATGCTCCGTGCCTAATGAACATAACACAAATGGTCATCGTGGGCCAAAGAAAGGGTAAGGACTCCTGTTACGCATGGGAAAGGTGTTAGGTACCCCCATGCGCCTGAGAAATCGGTCTTTCTTGGCTTCTCGCTCGCTTGTATCGCCTAATGCAAATGCTCATGTATGCTTGCTAGGTTTACAATGAACGTATGCCATATGCTATGTTGATGCAAATGTTGTGAGTGGGGTGGAAAGTTAATGTAAATGGGCTTAGTTATGCTATGTGAATCCTGGATCGTCGATCAAATGGATCTGACATAGTAATCGTCATCGCCCCATGCGATGCATGAAGGCCATGATGCATGATAAGTCTCTTTATACATGATGCATGACATGAATGATAAGAGAGCAAATGGCATGCATGATGGATGACGATATGTGTGTCATGGTGTATGATATGTTTACCTGCTTAGGGTAATGGTGTATAATGCATGTCAAATGATAAAGGATACATTTGGTGAAATATGAAATGAGAAATGAGTGGATGTGATGAATACATTAAGCAATGATGATGCGAGTCACAAACATGATTAATGTAAGTCTAAAGTGCATGAGATGTTAGAGTGTATGCGGGGTTTTATACCTAGATGCATGGAAATGGGATGGGACAAGTATGAAGTGAATGGGCAAGAGCCCAAGCCAATTGTCCATTCTGGTCCTGGTCCTGGTCCACCCATGCAGGTTGCTCGTGCATCACCTCCGTGCATTCAGGGCACGTCGGCCAGACACACAACAGGGCAGGGGATTCTTCACTACCCCAGAATGCGATGTGATGATGCAAATGACTAATTAAATGCATGAGATGCTAGAGTGGATAACTAGGAATAGATTCATGCAAGAGATGTAGTCCTTGGAGGTGTGGATCGCTCTCTCGATCTCCCTCCATCATCGTCGGAGTTCATCGGTTCTCACAGCCATGGAACCCGGTCGTGAGCCTTGACAAGCTCTGTGGTGGCTACCTGAAGCTAGGGGAAGAGAGGGGAGACACCAAGGAGTAGATTCGAATGCTCAGCCAGAGACGAGGCTGCCTGGAGCACCCCTCCCACGCACCACGCCGAAAAATAGGTCCCACCGGTAAACTTACAACAACCATAGCTTCCCAATGCTTCAGATCCAAACATGCCAAGAACCAATGAATGTGAGGTGCTTAGGAAGCAAGAGGAGAGTGTAGGGATCGTTCCTGGGCACTTGGTCGGAGAAGAGGTCACCCGGAGAGCTCCTCCCACGTATCTCGTTGGAAAACAGGTCCTGTCAGCGAGCTTCTCTGGGATCTTCATTCAGAGGCTTTGGCAGATTGCATCTGGAGGCTTAAGGGAGCAAGGGCGAATGCATGCATGCAAATGCGATATGCCATGAATGAGATGCATGAGAGGAGTCACTTCCTGTCATCACCCATGGACCTCATCGGAGCTCACGATCACAGTTGACCATACAGGTGGCAAGGTGCATTAGTGGGCATCCAAAAGTGTTGAGGGATGGGAAAGGAAGGTGACGAGGTGCTTGGGCAGGTGTGAGGGTGCTCAAAGGCCACCCATCATTTCTAAATCTAGGTCATTACAAACTATTTCAATGAATTGAAATCCTAAATCATTAACGAATTTCAATGATCAGAGCACCATAAGCACACAAATTTTTTTAAATTGACAATAACAGTAGAAAACTAACATCAATTATTATTAGTGAAGAAGCTTAAATTCTATCCATATGATTGTTTACTAGTGAAGTACTAAACATCATCTAATGTCTAGTTTACTATTTTCCTGATTAACTTGCTATGTTGCTTCACTTCCCTGGGACATGTCGTTTGACCCTTATTTTTGGCATTCAGCAAAGTAAATAAAAAATTTCGTGTCTATCAAGAATGGTTGTGGAGTTTTTATGTTAAAGTTTATGGAATACTGGGATGGTTTAGAATTGGTGATGTCCTTATGACCTTATTAGAGGATGAAATACCTAGCATCAGGAAGGAGATGGTTGTGAACATGTTTTTATCAAAATAGAAAGAGAAAAGGAAGACAATTTTAATCAACTCAAGTTTGAATGTAAAATGAATAATGTAAAAAAGGATCATACGAGTATTACAAGAAGTCAGATTTCAAAAAATAATCAACTGAAGTATGGAACACAGATGGACTATTCAAGAAAGAAAAGTAGAGGAGGAAGATGGAGAAGAAGAAGGCAAATGTTTTGAAGAGGAAAACCTAACCTAGAGTACGACAGCAAGATGGTCGTTGGCCATCGCTATTGCTCGCTGGTAGAAATTAGACAAGGTGGTTCTTGGATGGAGGGTGGTTGGAGTTGAACCTTGGTCTTGTAGGTTGTGGTCTGTGGAGGAGGAATTAAGGAGACCCGTCACTTGTCAGATCGTCGTGGCACCACCTCTTGATTTTAGGGATTAGGCCACCTGTCGTTGACAGAGAACTAGAGAAGAGGAAGAGAGTCGAAGGCCTTGCATGGGAGAGGTGAGGACCTACTCTAGTTGGTTGCCACAAGAACCTATCATTGTGGTAGAACTTGGGAAGAATCCGTGGAGAGCCCTTTTGCAAAAACACATCCACAACCATGATAAGTTTGGAAATCTGATCTAATGTGACTTTGCACTATATCACTACATGTAGCTAGTAATCAAGTTGAAAAAATATTGAGATCCAAAGCTCTAGCCATTTTGAGTAGTTAATTTCTCAAGGGGAAAAAAGGGTGGTGGGTGTTTTGCTGGGGAAAAAAACTCGGAAGCACGAGGAAGAAGAGGAATGTGTAAAGGAGAAGGAGGAGGACGAAATAGTACTCACCATGAGAGACTGAGGAAGGAAGCTAATCTTTGCCTTGCTGCTTGGATTCCCCGAGAGAGGTAAGGAGCATAGAGGAAGAAGAAAAGGGTAAAGGAGAAGGAGGATGAAGAAGATGGAAATAGAGAAGTATTTTTGTTGAGATTCTACCCTAAGTCCATGGAAATAAAAATCTTGTTAGGTAGCTGTAGACACCCCGATTTTGAGGTGATTCATTGATAAGACTCCAATTGTTGCTTTGAATATGGCTGACCTTTGAACCAATCCCTGAACCCACAGCAAGCCTGCAACCCAATCCAAAAACCAGGCCAATAGGGGAGAGCACCTACCTAGCACACCAACCTAACGCACTTCCCTAGCACACATAGGTGACGCACCTATCTAGCGCACCTCCCTGGAGCACAAGGCTGCGACTGCTGGCTTTCCACCTTCTTTGGCTGTTACTTCCAGTAGTGAATGTGCCGTGGAATATTCCAGGCTTTTCGTTTGCGAGACCCTCCTTATACCCGTAACTCATCCCTGAGAGCTCCCTATAAAAGGACCTCCATAGGCACCGTTTTGACACACAAAAGGACACAAGGAGAGACCAAAAATCCTGAGAGCTGAGAATTCTGAGTGGAAATCCCTGCACCCAGCCATTTTCTACTCTAAAACCCGACCTCTGCACGAGCGTCTCCATCAGTCCAGTAGCCTGATTTCATTCCATGGAGCACCTACTCGCGTCCCAGAGCCTTCCAAAGCAACAAAGGTTTTCTTGTCACTGTTATCGCAAAGAAGGAACATCGTGAGGTAGGCATTCTGCC
>JAMKQA010079256.1:0-27815 GCA_024699735.1 Posidonia australis
TATATATAAATCGAACTACTAAGAACAGTTCCAAAATTTAAGAATCGAACCAAACCATTCAATACATTTAAATCAAATCGAACCATTAAAAATGGTTCGATTCGATTTAGTTAATCAATTTTGACAGAACTATGTACATCCCTAGTTTATACTGCATGTCCCTCTTCCAAACGATTCCAGCAACCTAACGAAGATGATCAGCAATTCCAAGTTCTTAGATTCTCCATGTGCACCTGACCCAACTATGGCAGCTCTCCACCAACTACCTTGAACGGATCGTTGCCTAGCTCATCCCCATGCGTTCCAACAATAACTATGACAAGATGGCAATGGATTGTAGTCACGACTAGAGATGCGGGTTGCAGCATGGGTTGTAGTGGATGGAGATAGCAAACGTGATTTACGACGGTTGGAGGATGTATGGTACCCACAAAGAAGACTGTAGGTGTTGAAACTTATGCGTCAGTTCTGACAAAGAAGAAGGCAAAGAAGGTGATGAACTCCACGTTCTAGAAGCACAGCATTGTGTAAGGTGCCCCTTGTTCGCAAAGTGGTTTGGCCAATAGCAGTGTGGCAATGGTAGAGTTGGCAACGATTGTGTGGACAATGACGGCAACAGCAACGACAACGGAGGAGGAGAAGTGGGGTGTGAAGACAAACAAAGAATGAAAAATAAAAAAAGATACTCAATAATACAAAGCAACAGCAACTACAACAAAAGAAGAAAAAGATGATGAAGAAGAAGAACCAAAAAATGTCATACAACAAATATAGTATCTACACCCATCATATTAATCAATAAATAATCACATGAAAGAAGAAGAAGAAGAAGAAGAGAAGAAATGGATACCTTGAGAAAGAAAGTAGCAAACAATCCTATTATTTTTTTTGTTAAAAGTTTAATATGTATTTCATCGGCTTAAAGCCTGATAAGAAGAACATAGCAATGTATGCAATAGCAAACAATCCTATTATTGTTCTTCTACTCTTTGTTCCTAGAGAAATAAATCATAATCGAATCAATTTAATCTTTGAGAAAGGAAAGTTCAAAAAAAAACCAAATCGATTAAATCTTTGTGAAGTTCAAAAAATAAAGTTTGAATTTGAAAATGATGAGAGGGAAAATCAAATAAGAGATGATGAAAAATAGTAAAAACAGGAAATAAGGGAATGCGAGCTAATCAAGCTTTCAAGGATTAACAGCACACATTCTCTTTTGTAAACAAATAGTAAATAGTGGATGTGTATCTTCCAAATTTTAATGAACTACCAAAAACTTGATGAAATATGACCTACATAATTCTAAAGAAATACATTTCTAGATATAGAAAACCTTACATGTATTTTACCGCATCACTACTCAGTTCACTGAAGAAAAATATGGAAACGGCTGCAAGATTTTGATATTAGTATACCGTAAAAAGGAAGCACAGATTAAGTTTTTAGGGCAGAATGCATCGCAAAATTAATGATGGGAAGAATAAAAGATTTGGACCATTTCAATTTGTGTATCATCCTTGCGCAGACGTTACAATAATCCTCTTCTCTTTCCAATTCTCACCTTCTGCCTCCATAGAGTGTAAGGGATAAAAAATCAAGGGTCAAAATATATCTGCATAGACAAAGAACATGAGGTCAAAACTTGAGATGTATCTCTATATAAGAAAATAGAGCTCACCGCACATGATACAAGTTACGAATAGAGAGGCATCATTAGACCGATCATGGGCTCTCAAAACTTCTAAGGATGACAGACCATCTCCATCAGAGTCCAATATAAAGTCAAGTGAAGCCGCAGAAAGCTCAAGCTCTGTTTGATGAAATCTTGTTCTAAACAGCATGTTCATGTTCAGCTTCATAACAAATTGAGAACGTAAATAGAAAAAGGAAAAACCAGCAGACAAACCACGGACTTGCCACAATAACAGATGCATGATTCAAAAGCAAACATTTGTTTTTTTAGAGAATCTAGAGTCACATAAAATCCACACACATGATTCATGGACCAAATAAGAACCAAAGGGTGGAAACATGCCACCGTTTAAAATACTAAGCATAGTTTTCACTACACCGTTAAAAATACTAAGCATAGTTTGCACTATGTACATAATTTATCCAGATGACTGCTAAAATCATGCATATTCACTGGAAGACCACCTATCAACATGTCTCCCGTAAGTGCCCTCCATGGATGGAATCTCCGTTAGATGGAGAGGATCGGTCAGATGAAAAGGATCAGGTTCAATGCCATAATCTGTCAACGGTCTATGCTCAAGAATATCGTCATGACTCTTAACAAACTCTGGAATTTCAACCTGCCCCTTCTGTATGTCTTCCCAGAGGTACTGCAGCCTGCTCATATACTTGATCTTCCAGTATAAGCTGGAAACCAGTGGAAGCAGACAGACAAAGTGTAAGAAATGCAGAGGAAATGGAAGTTAATAAAAAATTAAAAATTGTAACTAGATCACAGACATTCATGTGTATACTGTAGTCCAACAGTACATAGGAGGAATAAGAAACATAAATGAATGAAACTAGATAAAATAGCAATGCTATTACTACGTAAAAACATACAACAGTACTTCCTACTTCTATCATGTTGTAGTGCAGACAACCAGCACAAACATGAGTTATCATGTGCTGGAACTAGGTTCATGGTGATAATTATGCTCCCTTATGGATCAATGGGAATAATTTCCATTAATTATATAATTTGTGATAATAGGCAAATTAAGAAACCAATTACTCTACTACAAATGGCAAAAATAATAGATATGTTCATGACATGGTAATGGTGATAAACTGCCATCTGTCAAGAAACAAAAACCAATTACGTGTTGAACATTTAATTACTCAGGTTTGAGTTAGACTTAATTGAACCTAAGATACTTGATTAAATAATACTCATATTAAGTCTATTACATTACTTTTATTAACAAGGATTAAATGTCTAGTAATAAATCCAAAAGTGTAACTCCAAGAAAAAATATTTTGAAGGAAATATTTTGAAATGTAGTTTTATACATGTGTGTAGTACTTTAGTCTCACATTAGTGAATGATAAAATATTAGATGACCCTATTTCTAAGGAGCTCTAAAACAGTTATTCACAAAAACTTAGACTAAATATGGAAAACCACACACACACACGTGCGCTTGGCCAAGCCGAGCTTGGGCTTGAACTTCAAGCTTCTAGGAATGATCTTCGGATGCTTTTTGTACAAAATTACACTAATGAAGTTTAACTAACGTTTTACCTTAATTAATGAATCCAGTAAAAATGCGTCCTTCAATGGGTGTTTTCAAACCAAACCACATGGAAAGGGTCAAACTCGTTTGAGATAGATATATGGGGCATAAGGAGAGACGATTTCGTACTTTTCTTCTTGTCACACACTTCCTCCTTCTGTCCCTTCTCTCTAACAATTCCATGTTCCCTAGAAACGAAACAATGATGCATCCCTCTCTGTCGATTGATGTACTATTTGATTCTAAGGCAACTAAAGTGTGATCGTCGTGTGGATAAGAATCCAATACATTCTTTATCTACTAGATCGTTTTATCCTAAGAGGAAAAATATATAACCCTGTGTATCAATTATGGATCGCTGTTTTCTCTAAAGCAAGTCCTTCAAGACAACTAAATCAAATAAGATCTAACCTTATTTCTCTATTTTTGTTATTGTTCCTTGCATTGGTTGTTCATAGCTTTTCCCAGATCTTATATTATGACTTTAATTGACATGTCAATTAATATAATTAATATGTATATACATATAATTCCATGTTTATTTCCATCAGTCTTAAAAAAAATAGACTTATTTAATATGTCTAGTGCTATCTCGATTAAATCTAAGGTAGACATGACCACAATGTTAGAGAAATTCTCCCGTCCTCACTTCAAACGTTGACAATAACGTATGAAGGTCTGATTAACCATGTTAGGATTACTACCTTTTATAAAATCTGACTGTCCTGATCCAAATGCTTTTGACTCTAAAAGCGTAAAAAAAATCATTGAGTGGAAGGAGAGGGATCAACTAACATTATGTTGTAGTACTGTTCAATATATTGTTTGATGTATATAGTACCTCTTCCTCCTTAATGGCAAAGCTCCTTTAGGATACTAAGGACCAAGGTTTAGAAAAATATTATGTTTCCAAGTTTTTAAAGTATTAGATGATTAAGGGTAAGTCGATGACTAAACAGGGTCATGAGTTTTTGTTCCTGTGTCATAACTTTCAAGAGATAGACATGAAACTTCCTGGAAAATTTATTGTCATGTCAATTATTAAGAAATTTCCAAGGTCTTGGGACGAATTCGATCTAAATTTCATGCACAAGAAGAGATATTTGACCCTTGATGATCTTGTAATTGACATAACAACAGAAAAAAAACACAGGAGTCAGAAACTTGTGATACCTGTGGAGAGCAATGTCGAAATCAATGTGACAATTAATAATAAGCCAAGTGAAGATCAGAAAGGAAAATCAAAAACAAATATTAAAGCAAAGACCAAGATCTAGAAAAAACCAGGAACAAGTCATATTAGGTTTATGGTCAGGTTGGGTATTGGACGAAAGAATATCCATCTAAGAAAGACAAGTTACTTGAGGCCACTGATGAAACGTTGGTCGACATAACTTCTGCTTTTGAAAACAATAATGGGTATCTTATTGTAAAACCAAAACTCTCTATAATTTATGAACCACATTACTAGATTATTAACACTAGGATTAAAGTGCATATTTGCACTAGTAAGTCTCTATTTGTGTCTTATCAGCCCATCAACAAGAGGACAATGATGCTTAGGGACATGACAATCGTAGATGTGAAGGACAAAGGTCATGTAAAACTGAAGTTTTCTTCTAAAAAGATTCTGATTTTACACAAAATTAAACATGTTCTTACGATACGTTGGAACATCCTGAATAGTCTTATATTAGTTAGAAAGGGTTTTCAATTAGATTGTAAATATAATAAAATTATTGTTTTACATTTAAATACTGGTATTTTTTTATGAAAAAGATTATTTGTGTGATGTTGAAGATTTGTTTAAATTTCATGTTAAACATAATAACAATGCATGCATGAATACTAATAATATTTATTTTGTAATTTATAGTATTGAATCTTCTGATATTTGACATGAACATTTATGACAAGTTAATTTTAATTTTTTAAAAATAATAATAAATTTGAATCTTATTCCTAAGGTTGTTATTGATAGAAAACATAAATGTGAAATACGTATACAAGCTAAACAACCTAGGAAACTTTTTCATATAGTTGATAGAAAATTAAATATACTTGATTTAGTACATTGTAACATCTGTGTCTGGTTTTCCATTTAATATAAATCATGGAATTTCTTATAACTATTTGTGTGTGGTTTATTAATGATAAATCTGGGTTGTGTTTGTTGACTGTGGTCTCTCCCTGTGTTTTGTGCCCCTGGTTTCTCCTTTGTGGTGACTTCTTTGGTTTGTGGATCTGTTTTGTAACTGGGACCCGTGTTTGGGGTAAAATCCACTTAGATTTGAGGGTGGACCTGGTCAAAGAGACCAACCTCATGTGCCTTGTGCCATTCTCCCCATGACCACACCCGTGACCTGGTTTCCCCTACACGCGAGGCCTGGCGGAAGGGTTGCCCGTCTCGTCCCGTCGGCGGTAGGGAGGCTGGCAGGAGGCCGGCGGAACTCGCGGGGATGGCAGGCGGTAGTGGTTTTAAAGGGAGGCGTGCGGCATAGGGGAGGAGCGGAGAAACCAGAGAGAGGACGAGAGGGAGTGCGGAGGTTGAGGAGGAGTCACGCGAGTGCCGGGGGGAGGGGGGAAGGTTGTGCACCGTCGAAGCTTGAGGGCACGCGAGGCTCGCCGGAGCCAGATACGCGTCTCCCCTCCTCCTTCCTTTTCCGATTAGGGTATGTTGAGGATTAGGGTTAAATCATGAATAATGATGTAGAAATCATGCAAAAATCGGAAAATTATTGGGAAGGTGATGAATCATGTGTTTGTGGTGATATGATGCTAATTCGTGGTTGATTCGTGAGATTTTGCTAATTATTGTGAAGCATGCTACAGTGATTTCCGTATGAGTCTTATTCTATAGAACAGCATGTTTAATGGTTTTATGTTTAGATTGAGGGGTTTTGAAGTAAACTTGGAAGTCTACACTCTATGTTTTACTTGTAATTTTTGTGGTGTTTTAGAGGGGTCCGCTCCTTACTCTCACTTTGGGGAGAAATGACGACGGAGGTCGGGGAGTTTTCTGCAATCGCAAAAAAACGGTATGCCAAACTGGATTCGATATGCCGAAATGCTCCCAAGTGGCTCCTTGGACCACTGATTCGGACGACCGGATGATTTCGGTCGACCGTTCTGGCAGGGGACTGATAAACTGACAGAGGATTCGGAATGCCGAAACATTTCGATCGACCGAATCAAGAAATTTCGGTCGACCGGATCAGGAAATTTCGGTCGACCGGATCAGGAAATTTTGGTCGACCGGGACCCAATTCGGTATGCCGAATCAGGACCCAGGCTATTTTGGAAAATGCTTAGGAAAATGTTGATAAATATGGAAAATACATGATAAACGTATGAAATGCATGAAAATGACTTGTGAGATGATGCATGTAAAAATGTTGTTTTTAATGATGTTTTCCATGAATTATGAAACATAGCTTATGTGTATGAATATGGACCCATGTTAAGAGTGATTGCATTGTATAATGACCATAAAGGAATGTTTGGGTTTGAAAACAATAGATGATGACGTGACGCATAATACATGTGTTTTACAAAGAGTTTTATGAATGGAAAATGATTTTGACAAATGTTTTGAAAAGAGAAATTGCATATAATTTTAAAAAGATTAATGAAATTGTAGGAACCACAATGAAACCAGGACTTGCCGACAAGGTAGTGAGACCTCTAGAGATGTCGGGAACGTGTCCTTGATTGTGGTTGCCGAGTTTGCAGTCCGGGGTAGAAGCCTCGAGACTATGGTGGTACTGTAGGACCCGGGGTAGAGGAGACCGGGACTACCCTCAGTACCGGTGCTAGAAGGGTCTGGGGTTAGAGTCCCCAGGTGCTCGGGCACCAGGACGTCTAGAAGACGCATTCCGTGCTTGTACCAGTGAGGGTACATTTTGAGGCTACAACCAGGGCAGTTGAACTCCAGCGCAGGGTGGTTCACCGCGGCACTGCAGTGTAGGTGTGGTGACATAGAATCCTCACTAGCTGCTTGTGGCCAGGTCGATCGCCTGTGGCCAGGATGATACGATCAGTTTTGGTATGGAAAAGTGTAGATTTGTGTGTTGGATTAGTTCCTAGCCCGGATTTGTGATAAGTTGTGCTAATAGTTTTAAATGATGTTTTGGTCTAGAAAACTAGATGAAATGATTTACTTCTCCTGTGTTGAGTATAAAGATTTATCAATAAACATGAGGTTTTGAAAGAAAGAGAAAAGAAAGTGTGAAATGGTATTGTTTTCAAAGTCTTTCTAATCGAATGTGTGGTTTTGGTAATAGTAGTTTTCTGGTAAATATTTTCGTAGATTTTATCGCTGTTTTTGGGACGCGTACTGGATGACATTCTTGTCACTCACGCGTGTTTTCCTTGTCTCCTTTGTTTCAGGTGCTCAGGAGTAGGAGCAATCTAGTCTGGTGCCTCTTTTCAAGCCACTTTTGCCACACACAGGTTTAGGTGATTAGCTTTATTTACTTAATTTTGTCTTTTAGATTCTTTTAACTGCTCTTGGATAGTTCTTGTATTCTTGTGTAGCACTAGAGTGTTACATACATCCTTGTGAATTTAATTACATGATAATTAAGGATAATTAGAAATATTTCATCATATTCATTGATAATTGTAGCATATGCTAGTATGTTTATTTACTAAAAAGTAAAGATGAAGCTCTTGATAAATTTTTAATTTATAAAAGTAAAGCTAAAACACAAACTAGCAAAATACTAAAAAGATTAAGATTTGATGAAATTAGAGAATATACGTCTACCTTGTTTCAATAATACTATTAAAATGTGGGTATTATACATGAGATGACGGCTCCATATTTACCACAATCTAATGGAATAACAGAATGGAAAAATAAAATCCAGATAGATATGATAAATGCTCTACTATAAAACTCTAGATTACCTAATTATATGTGAAGAGAAGCTTTAAATACGACTTATCATATTTTAAATAGAATTTCTCATAAGCATAAAGAAAGTAATCCTTTTGAACTTTGAAGACGTTGCAAAACAAGCCTCAAATATCTCAAAGTGTGAGGGTATCTTGCAAAAATACTAATCTCAGAATACAACATAAACAAATTAGGACCTAAAACAGTAGATGCTATATTTTTAAGTTATATGGAAACTAACTATGCCTATAGATTCTTAGTCATAAGGTCAAATGTCTCAGACATAGATATTAATACTATAATAGAATTTTGTGATGTAACATTCTTTGAAAATATATTTCCCATAAAAACAGGTATTCCTCAAAGTATTTCTTCTATAGATCCTACCCTACTACCGATTCCATTCCTAATTACGTAGAAAGGATGATACATGTAGGGGATAAACCAGATGATGTTATTTCTAGACCAAATCAGTTTGTAAAAATAATTGAGTTTAGGAGAAGTAAGAGAGTTAAAATATCGAAAGATTTTGTAAATAACTTTATAACTTTCAACGTGAAAAATGATCTTGTAACCTTTAAGCAAGCTATAACTTCACTTGAAGCATAACTTTGAAAGAAAGCTATCAATAGTGAAATTCCATCAATTGTCCTTAATAGAATATGGAAATTGATTAATTTACCTCTTAGGTGCTCAACTGTTAGGTGTAAATGAATATTTAAGAAGAAACTAAATCCAAATGGCACAGTCAATAAATATAAAACCAGATTGATTGCCAAAAGGTTTACACAATAAGAGAAAATAGATTATTTTGATACCTATTCACTTGTTTCCTGTATGACTACAATTAAAGTACTTGTTGCATTGACATCTATATGTGATATCACCATACATTAAATAGATGTAAAAACTGCATTCCTATATGATGATCTCCAAAAGAAAATTTATATGAATCAATTTCAAGGTTTTGTAGCTCAAGAGAACGAAAGAAAAGTGTATAAACTTGTAAAATCCTTGTATAAACTGAAACAAATTCTCAAACAATGGTATGAAAAATTTGATCAAATCATACTATCTTCTGAGAGTGTATATTGCAAAAGTGTCAATGATGAATATATTATTCTATGCTTATACGTAGATGATATACTATTATTTGATCTAACTTGAATATTATTAATGAGACAGTCAATCTTATGTAACAAGTTTAAAATAAAGGATATAAGTATTGTTGATGTGATTTTAGGGTTTAAATTTACTATATCAATTAATAATATAATTCTCTCTCAGTCTCATTATAATGAGAAAATATTAGAAATATTCAACCATACTATATGTAGACATATAAAAATTCCATATGACTCTTTTAAATTTTTGTTCAAGAATAAAAGTGGTATTCCTTTGTCTCAATTAAGATACTTACAGATCATTGATACTTTGATGTATCTTGTAAATTACACAATACCAAATATTTCATTTCGATGTGAAAGTTAAATAAATACACAAATTGTCCAAATAGAACCCAATGGGAGGCTTTGAATAGATTATTTAGGTACTTGAAGGGAACAATTTCTCATAAACTACATTATAGGAAACATCTTTCTATTCAAAAAGAATACAATGATGTTAGCTAGATAACCAAGAATTCTGGAAGTAATAGAATTTCATGGTATGTATATATCGTAAGTGGCGACTCTATCACTTGAAGGTCTAAGAAACAGACCATTCTGTCTCAATCTACATTTGAAACATACTTGTGTACTTTGGATAAAATTAGAATGGAAACTGAATAGCTAAAGAGACTTATGTTTGGTTTATCTACGATAAAGAAGCCTCGTCGTGCAATCTCAATACATTGTGATAACATGATAACATTTGTTAAAATCAAAAGTTTCAAATACAACCAAGACAAAGGAGATACATCCAAGTCAGACTAAAGTCTGTTAGGGAACTTGTGTCTGATGAGAATACAGTTGTAGACTTCATTGATACCAAAGATAATATAACGGATCCATTGACTAAGGGTCAAACTTTAGCCTTAGTTCAAAAATCTAGGTTGAAAATGAGACTAAAATCCACTAAGGATTCACAGATAGCAGCAACGCAACATGTTTGAGTGGAGATTCCAAAAAGTAAGCTTAATATAGTAGTAACAAGTTATTTTGTGAATATATGTGACATCTCATATATACATATAGTGATACTTGTGTATATGTGTTTCTGTCTGTTGTAAGCCTAGAGATGTCATACCCAACTAAATAATTGATTTTGTGTGTCCACAATAACGAAATTAGGTTGTTCCTTGAAGTTAATCATGATACAAGATATAAATGCATGATGGTTAACGCATCAAACCTAAAGATTATCACTATAGCCTTTGTCATGCTGTTACTAATAAACATCTTCACACCAAAGATATAGATTCAAGAGATAAGTTCACCCAATTCCTATTGGAATAATATTAGCTAACTCAGGTAACGGTTCAAACCAGAAAATATCATTACTAAAAGCATAACATGATAGTTGATTTTAGATAGTACATTATACTTTGAATTTTGTGGAGAATTATTGAATATTTAATTAATCAAGTTTGAATTGGACTTAATAGAGTCTATGATTCTTGATTAAATAATGCTCATATTAAGTCCATTACATTACCTTTGTTAGTAAGGATTAAATGCTCATATTACATCACATTAAATGTTTAGTAGTAAGTTTAAAAGTGTAAATCCAAGAGAAGGAATATTTCAGAAGGTAGTTTTGTGCATGTGTGTGTGACTTTAGTCTTATATTGGTGAATGATAAAATCTTAGATGACCCTATTTCCAATGAGTTCTAAAATAATTATTCACAAGAGCTTAGACTAGGCATAAATGACCATATATGCATGTACACGCACGCATCAAGCTAAGCCAAGCCAAGTTTGGGCTCGAGCTTCGGACTTCGAATTTTCAGGATAGAGGAAATGATCTTCGAGTACTTTTTGTACAAAATTACACTAATCAAGTTTAATTAAGGTCTTATCTTAATTAATGAGCTCAGTCAAAACACATCCTCCAACATGTGTTTTCAAACCAAACCATATGGATCAGACAGATATATAGGACAAGTAAAGAGAAGGTTTCGAACTTCTTCTTCCTTTCAGACCCTTCCCTGTCCTTCTCTCTGACGATTATGTATTCCCCAGAAACGAAACTATGATGCATCCTTTCCATCGACTGGTGTGCTATTTGATTCTGAGACGACTGAGGTCTGAGCACCGTATAAATGAGAATTTGATATATTTTCCATCTACTGGATCGTTTTATCCTAAAAGGAAAAGCATGAAACCCTATGTACCGATTATGGGTCGTCGTATTATCTAAGGCAAGTCCTTTGGAATGATTCGATTAGATAAGATCTAACTTCATTTCTCTGTTTTGATTATTGTTCCTTGCATTGGTTATTCATGGCTTTTCCTAGATCTTATGATATGACTTTAATTGACATGTTAATCAATATAATTAATATGTGTATACATATAACTCCATATTTATTTCCATCATTACTCTACTACAAATCTTCATCAATGAGAAACTAAAGCTTCTGGTTAGTCCACGATTACCATGCAAGAAAATAACATAGTGAAGACAAATAGAAACAGACAATCAATAACTTAGGCCTACATCACACAAATCTATTTAACCACTGTCCTGAAGCACATTTATGCAATGAATTTACATAGACACGGGTAAAATGTCTATTCATCAATGCATCCATAAGAAAATAAACAGGACTAGTGCATGATGCATGAGACCAAAAAAAGGGTCAGCAATTATGCACTAAAGAAAAAATGAGATAAAGTAGTAAACCATGAACATGTGCTAAGAAATAAAGAGACAACACATGACATTTAAGAAAGGATATCAATAAAGATTTTACAATCGATCTTTAAGAAGATGAGCCTCATTAGAAAGATGAAGGGTCAAAAAGCAAGAGCAGTGACAGTTAAAGCCCTTATTCTGGTAAAATAAAAAAAATAAGAATTCATTAACTATCTCTGCCTAAAAAGGAAAAGAATAAGTAGGGAAATGAGAGAAAAAAAATCCAGCCATGAAAAACTTGATTCTAGCATGCTACGTAAATTATATAATTATATGTAGATCAACAAGGACCTACTTTAAGCATAGAATTAGTTTAGCCACTATTTTCATATTTCCACAATTTCAATATTGTATGGTAAGCATGATTAGTTGCATTGAACGCAAAGGTACATTCTATGAACTATGAGTAAATACTCACCCTCCACTTAAGAAAAAGCGGCCCAATGTGGCTAAAGCCAGCCTTGAGCGGATCCCAGGGTGCAAAAAATAGACAACCTTGAGTCTCTCCTTGAGCTCAGAAGGGAGTTCTTCGTAAATCCACCGCAAGACACAGAGGCCCGGAGAATTATCTGCCTTCTGAACATCACTATGCATGTATACTATGCAAAATGTCCCTTCTGGCAATTCTGTGAGTATTTTTTGGTATATATACTTCATCAGACGTTCCCCACTGATGATTGGAGCTGCATAAATCGAAAAAAAATAAAAAAATTAGTGACACTGTAATAAACATGCAGTTCCACATGCAAATACAGCTGACTTCAAATGTACACTTAAACATGTGGTTCCACACATTACTACAGATGGGACTTCAAAACATCCACTTATTGCACATATGAGAGCAGTTCAATCAAAGAAATTTGGATACAGTCAACAGTGCAAGTCCCTACTATAAAACCCACATCATCAAGAGTGTAAAACCCCCTTATTTTTCTGCCCAAGGTAGATTATCAAGGGTAAGGAATGCGAGCATGATTTTATTTTATAACTCCAAACAGTAACAATGAAACCAAAAAATGTGCATGTTGTGCCACACGATAAGAAACAATACTTTCAAATTTGAAAGAAACAACACACACTAAAGGATCAAATGTAGAATGTTAGGTACCATATAATGATCTTATCTAACAGGGATCTGGGAGAACCCATCCACAAAAGCTAGCTATCAAGAGGAGAAAGCTCAGTCCGTATTGACCCACACCAGTGATTCATAAAACGATGTGAGACCATTTTCTTGGTCCCCTACAGCATGGCACATAACATAGAATTGTAAGATTTCAAGCTTCTAGATTTGAAATACGCCTACCAGAAGAGTTCATAGTTTCATACTGCACAAGAATGAGTGAATATGCATGTCAAAATTATATCCCACTAAAAAAGAAGAAATAGAAACATTAACTCCGAATCTTGAAGAAGAAAATCAACCAAACTATTGAAACTGCAAGAGGCATGATCGACCCCAGAAGGAGGCAACCCAAAATAATAGTTGTTTACAAGAACCGACGACAAATGAGAGATGAAACATGATAATTCCCTGAACTCAAATATGAGCATAGCCACACAATCCCATCTGCTACAATAACCAACACCAAACCACTTCTCTTGTAAGGCAGAGATCCCAAGGAGCACTCCCACAGCAAGGATAGAATTTGATAGTTAGGATCAAAGTTGACGAACTAAATTCTTTGCCAGACAAAAGTTCAAGCATCCAATACTTGCCAGCAAGAATTCATCAATCCATAGCTGCTATACCTGCCCACCGAAAACTCCCAAATCCAAACACATACAAGGACCAAAGTACACCAACCACAGCCACCCAATCAGCGACTTAAATCCGAATAGAACTCGTAACCGGCAAGAACAAAAATCCCAGCAACAAATCGTGGAGCAACATCAGCAGAATCTGAAGAAGAAGAAGAAGAAGAAGGTGGCATATACCTGGGAAGAACTTGCCGACGATGCGGAGGATGCGATTGCCGGCCTTGTCAGTGCCCTCGAGGCGGAAGGCCTGGAGCTGGTCTATATCCGAGAAGTCCTCCCCGAGGCAGTCATGCCAGTTCTCCTCCTCCTCCCCGGATGATGATGATGGAGGGAGGAGGAAGGTGCGAGCATCGACGGCGAAGTCGGAGCCAAACACCAGCACCGAGAAGTCACCGTCGGAGGAGGAGGGATGCCCCATGATATGTTTGCTCTCTCTCTCCCTCTCTCTCACTCTTGCAGAAGTAAATTTCCTCCACCGAGAATGAATTCATATTTTCATGGTTTACTTGGTTGCAGAGTGCACTTGATTCGGTCTGACAAAAATCATAAATTGTACTTATAAATTCTCACTGTATTAGAACCCAATTGAATTGCACATGTACTTGAACCAAATCGAGCCGAAACATCTAATATCGATTGGTTCGGTTCAGTTATTATTTTTTTAATTTAAATATCTATCAAAACATCATTTAATAATATTATACAACACAACCTTAAAAAAATACAATCCAATAAAACAAGAAATTCAATACAAAAGTTGAATAAAAAAACTCAGTCGTTGTTGCAAGGAAGTTTATACTTATTGATAAAATATTCTTCAAAATGAAAAAGGAATACATCCATATACTTTTGAATAAAAAAGTTAAATACAAATACACAAAAAACTAGTAATTACTTGCTGACATTAATCTCTCTACAATAAAGATGTCCTAAAGATTGAAACGTAATAAATACCACAAATAAAAGCTTTAGGCTTATGACCAAATATATACTACAACAAAAATATACTTAGGGTCTGTTTAGAACTACTTCTGAATGACTTTTGAGTGGTTAGTTTCTGACAAACCATGAAAAATGACAGAAGTAATTCCTAACAGAGCCTTTGCATGTCACTTCTTACAGAAGCCACAGCTTCTGAATAAGAAAAACCATGAGTAAATTCATGCTTTTGTAGAAGCTTGTTGGAAGGAGCTTCTGGTAGAAGCTGGAGAAATAGCATATGCAATTACAATGATATCCTTATTGTTTTTTAAATTTTACATTAAAATACCATCAGTATGTACGTCTTTGGCACCAACTTTTATTTCTCTCACCTCTCCTCTCTCTCGTCAATCTCACCATTTTCTTTCTTCCATCTCTCGCTCCTCTACAGCAAATTGGACCCTAATGCCGACGACCTCTCCACCCCAGTAATCATCCTCGACTTCGAGTTTGGCTTCTGGATCGACCTTAATTGGACCATCAGGGACGACGAGGATTAAGTCGCCCTCCATCACTAGTCCCAGATTGTGGTCTACCTCCCCCCTCTGTAGGACAACATCATCGTCCATCTCAACGAGGTATTGAATGAGGATGACAACAAGGAGAAGAAGAAGGAGGTTGATCGTCAGAGATCTTCCACCTCTCACTCCTCTATGGTGAATTGGACCCCAATGTCGATGTCCTCTCCACCATCAGGATCATCCCTGACTTTGAGCTCGGCTTCCAGATCAACCTTGACTAGACCATTGGGGACGACAAGGACCAGGTCGCCCTCTACCTGGGAATGGATGTGCCCTCTATTAGATGAAGTGTAGGCATTGAGGGATTAGGCCATGTGACAAGTGGGTGTGTTTGGACATCAGGCTTTTCCTTTACTAATCATTTTTCTTTGCTTGTGTCGCTAAGTAGTGCTACGTCTCCAATTTATCTATGCAGGTCAGAAGAGACTACAAGTAGATCTAAATGAGGATGACAACAAGGAGGAGGAGGAGGAGGAGGGTGGGAGTTGTGTTAGGGCTTGACAAGAGACACATATGCAATTGAACTATTGGTAGAATCTAACTTCTATCAATATTTGCCAAACAAGATTTTGCAAGTAACCTAGAATCTAGTTTTGACAAAAACTCTTAGAAGTCAGCTTCCAAAAAAACTCAACATCTAACTTCTAGGTCAAGGAGGTTCCAAATGGGATCTTAGACACCGTTTGGAATAGATTATGGTACTCAAAATTATGAAATAATCTTGATAGTAGTTAGAATCATAATCAAATGGCACAAACATAACAGATATGAAACAAAATTTGAGGTGCAAAGATGAGCTTGTTCCTGTTGTTTTTTGCCATCCGTAGAATCAACCTTGACCACGATTCTTCCATAATCCACATGATACATGGACTCAATGTCCATATTGTCCTCATGAGCAGTAAGGAGGGAACAAATCAGGGAGCACCTAGTGAGGAGGCAAGAGAGGAATGATCAAGCGGCAAGCTAGGGTTGGTGAGATTGACAGCAAAGAAGAGGGCAAACTGTGTTAATGATAATTTATTCACAAAAGCATTATGGACATTTTACCAACAAGAATCTTCCAAAATCTACATCCGAATAGGCTATAAACATCATGTAAAATCTACATTCATAATCTACAAACTTCTGTTCCATGGGATTTGTGAGATAAACCAAGATTCTAGGGTCATAATCCAATCTACAATCTTTGCCAGACGAATATTCCCTTACCATTCTCCTTATGGCTTGGTCTTGGGACAAGGATTGAGCTGCTTGAAGAAAGGGTTTAGTTCCCAACAATGTTATTGTCTGTCACCTAGGAAGAAGTGTAATGAACTTGAGAAGGTGGAGGTCCATGCCAAACTAAAAAGATATGTACACCATCATCATCTGAGCTTTACCAAGTGTGCACTTAGTGGCAACGTTGTAGCTTACAAGACCAAGTGTGGTTGATTTTTGATGGTCAAGGATTTAGTCATAGGCCGAATAACATCTTAAGCCCACCCCCTCGCTTTCTATTTTACTCATAAGGTAGTTATCATAAATTTTAACCTGCCCACAGGTTGGAGGAGAGGTCATGTTCAACCTATCTAAACTGTGGTGTCTCTTGCTACATATTGCAAGGAATTTCATGTCCCATCTAATAAGAAGGCAATCATTTAGCACTACTTACTTGGAGGACTTGGCTTCATAGGAATAGAAGTGCTAACAACACTCCATTGTTAGAAAGGAGTTGGATTTATAGCCTTGGACAAAATCTTTTTGTTTCATTGACTAATTCTATTGATCCATCAAAGTATTTGTAAAGATTTTATGTATGTCTCATGTTGTCATCATTTGCATTCATCTTTCCCTATGTGCTCCAACAACACTTCCATGAAGCATGGTGAAGTTGCAAACTAAATTACTAGCTACGGTAGCGTAGTTGGCTACTTGGGGTCCTTCAGGGCTTTAGGATCCCAAGTTTGACTCCTATTAGAGTCAAATTTTAGGATTATTCCCACATAGGTTTTGCCTAGGCTTTCATGGTTGCTAATGGGTGCAGGACTGTCTTCAACCCGAAATTTACCCTTCACCACTACCTAGTTGCCACTTTGGTGGAGGAGGGGTTCTTGTTTATCAAAAAAAAGTAGTGTTGTAGTAGTGGTGGTGCTTGTTGGAAGAAAAGATTTATTCACGCACTCACACACCTACTTGGAGGTTGATGGTGGATGAACAGGGATTGACTCATGAAGTGGGTGGGAATTGGTGAGGCCAGTGGGTAGGTGGGTAGTGGGGGTGCTACATTCGTTCGACGAAAAAGTGGTTTGTACAACAAGAGTAACAACAGGTTTAGAGAAGAGAATTGGTGGTAGGTAGGCAATATGAGTTGGAGATGCCAAAGTTGGCATAGATAAAGTTGCTGGTGTATGAATAATAGGACTGGAGATGCAGTATGTGTCAGAACCCCAGAGTGTGCTTGCTGAGTATTGTGGATGGAGGATTTCGAGGTTGATGAGGTTGTCGGCACTTCCACGTACGTCAACGGCTTTGTTATAATCACCGCTTGTCAATTTGTAGAGTTGGCTAACAAGGCACCTATGGGAGATATGGTTGGATTTGTGGATGCAAGTTTTCGGTTCACTAGATCGACGGTAGGGTGTTGTCCTCGTACTATGTGGTATACTCTTTCCTTTCAAAACAAACAAAATAAATCTGGATTAATCTAGGTGTAGTAAACAATAACAAAAAAACAAAATAACATAAATAAATGAAGTTAAATACTAACTAGGGGATGATTCCCGCATGCATATGCTATGGGTTTATTCTATGAATGCAATGAATATGTAAAAAAATAAATTGGAATCAATATTCCCTTCACCTTTGTGCTCGTGACATGAGATTGAGGAAGTAGAGGTGCGAACAGAACTCTGAAGGCATGTTTTAGCTTTGCAAGGACTAGATCCCTAAGAATCTAGGTTTTCATATTGGATCTCTCTCTCTCTCTCTCCCTCTGTCCATCTCTCTCCCTCCCTCCCTCCCTCCCTCCCTCCCTCTAACTCTCTCTCTCTCTCTCTCTCTAAGAATTCTAAGAGCCTCCTTGCACTTTCTAAATTGCTCCTTCTTAAGCTCTTGACCTAGGGGTCTTTTTATAGAGCTTGGGGTGCCAAATGTGATAAGTTAACATAAAATCTTGTTTTTTATAGAAATAAAGATATATGACCTTAATTTGATGTCACCCATATTTCTAGAATTTTCTTGAATTAATTAACATTTATAAAGATTTATATTGATATTCCGTATATATTTAAGTGCTAGAAAAATTATGAAAATTATAATAATTATGGGAAAAATATGATAATATTTTATAAATATCTCATATATCATATTAAAGCCAAAGATGATAAAATATATCGAGAAAGATATGCAAGATACTCGTCGCCTATCTCTATGGCGACAAGATTAGCTCATCGCCTCCCTACTCGGCGATGACCTTGTAGCCATTTATAGTGGCGACGAGATATGTTGTCTCCCACAAAAGCAACATCCTAGTCTTTTTCAATTTATCCCCTATCTTTTATGTTAATCCAAAGAGATGCATTAAAAAACTAGACAAACTTCAAAAATTCTATAAAATCATAAAAACATTTTCTTTAATATTAAAATACTAAAATCATCCACCAATTTGAGTAAAACGGGAGTGTCAGCTTTGCTACAATTGATAACTCACACTAAAAATGTTCAAGGGACTCAAACCTGCTACCAGTTTGAGTGTGTTAGCTCTGCCACAACTAACAACCTTGAATCAAGTAAAATCAAGAATATTTTTAAATAAATCATAGAAAGTCTAGAAAATGTGTTATAAATTCTTGCTCATGTGATGTAGGGTGCCTTAAGGTTTCCTATCCTTAACTAACTCTTGAAAATGTAAAAAAAAGATATCTACAGATGCCCTTCCTTAGAATTGATCTTAGAAAAGATTAACTCCAAAGTAAGAATAATATCTCCATTGAGCATTTCCTGAAAAAGGGAGCTTGCTCACAAACAGTCTACCACAAAAGGGTGAAAGAAATTAGAAACACCTTTTGGCTTCGAGAGATTGTCACACAACCAAAAGATGGGACCTACCTGATTTCAGAAATTTATTGCATAACCAGATGGTGGGAAGGTGAACAGACTCGATTTCTAGACGTTGTCGCACAGCCAAGTTGTTCAATCAAAAATGCCATCATATTGAAGTTTTAGGCATGGAAGTCGATTTCGGAGCTATTCGTCGTAGTTGATGTCAAGACCATGTCAACCATGTAGAGATATCTTTAATGGGGCAGAAACTAAAATAATCGTGGAGAAATTACCCTATTGTCTATCAAAAGATAAAAAGAAATAGTTGTGGCTTCTCATTTAAGAGCTTACTCAGATTGGAATGTCTAAACGGATAGGTGGGATTTGAACCGATTTTAGGAAGATCACATATTCTAAGGGTTTCTAACACTCTTGAAGAACATTACTTCGTCCACGCTCCACTTCCAATGATATGAGAAAAAAAATGCATGGATGTATGGTTCAAGCAAACAATGCTAATGCAGGGTCAACATTCAATGCAATGCATGATCCATATGAAAAGTTAGGCCAGTGGGGTACGGTTGGTCACAAATCGTATAGACATATGCAAAATGAATGAATACAATTTGTTGTGGTCAAGTGTTTTTCATCCTCGAGTGTGACCAGCACTCTCAAGAAAGGATTGTCATCCCACAACTCGACTTGGTAAGTAAAGGAGTTCTATAAATAAAGAACCAGATGAGGGAGTAAACCCTTTCTTTACCAAACCGGTGTTTGCCTTTTAGTCGAAATGACGAGTTTACATATACTATATGAACTTCAAAGGTGGGAACCTATTCTTCAATCTTGCTTTGCTCTAGGGGCCAAAACTTTCGTGACGATGGGACTTTTGTTTCAGTCGCTTGTGTATGGGGCATTGATATTGTCATAACTTGCACACTTCCTTGACATTGATTAGTAGTCAAAGTTGTACCTTTCCCAACTATAAAGGATTGGCTAAGTTGTTCCTACCTAGAAAAGGTACTGCAATGCCATCCTTTGCTCCCTTATACTTGAAAGTAGGTGAAGGGAATCGATCTTAAACTCAGTTAAAGAGATGAAAAACTGGAGCCTAGTGGACATCGATTGTGAGTCATCTGTAAATGCTCTAAAGATCATTGTAGTAGCATTGTCTTTCTTGAGAAAACCACCCAAGCCATGAAACATGCTTGAATATGACATTGATTCCAAAACCTAGTAAGTCGATTATTGCATCACCAGCTAGACTAATTCTAGTTTTCCAATTTATTGAGTTTTCACTTGCATGTAAGGTGGATGGTATCACTTTAGTTTTATTTTATTATTTTTTGGATTTTTTTATTTTTATTTTTTTTGTTTTTTTGGATTTTCTATTTTTTCCAATTTTTTTTGAAATTTTTAATTTTGTTTTTGGGTTTTTTTGAATTTTCTAATTTTGTTTGATGAGTGTAATCACAATCCTTTCTCCTACACATCTATCAATATTGCCTTGTATTATCTATAGTGAGAGAATCGTCCTTTTATCATGCTTTGCCTTTTGAGAGCTTAGAATCTCATACTGGCCTTAGTTAATTATTGTCTCATTTAGTTACTTAGTCCTTGAGCCTCTAAGACTTCTTGCCCTTTGCCTATGTGTGATGGGAGAGTGGGAGAGACTTGAAGTACAAGAAGCTTTTGACGTAGGCTTTAGCACTAGTCCCACTCACTAGTGGTTGGCTCTAATGTGTCTTTGGCATTCCAAGGGTTTTCTTTTCATTTTTTTTTTGACCTTTTCCTTTATTTCTTTTTTTCTCTTCTTTTTCTTTTCTTTTGGGATTTCTCCTCTCTTTTTGTTTTTTGTAAGTACTTGCCTATCACTACCTTCTAAGTTTACGCTAGGACAACATACTTACTCAATTGTGTTCTCACCCTGTTTTGAGTACCCACCTATCACTACCTTTGGAATTTATGCTATGACGGTGTACTCAATTTTCATGGTTTCTCTTCTTTTGGGCACTTTCTAAGTTGGCTAATTTTGATGCACTCATCCATCACCACCTTCTCAGACTTATGCTAGGATGCCACGTTATACAGGGCGAGTGGGTTTTTATGATTTGCCTAAGCTCTGAGCCTACCTTTCTCTTAGCTTCCCATGTAGGGTGCATGTGAGGATCAAACAAGGTTGAAGTTACCCTAGTTGCTCATTTTCCTTTCTATGCAGGAGACAATTCTCTTCCTAAGTTGGTACTAGGTCTTAGGCTCTCTTTAAGCTTTAGCATGTTGATTAAGGATGTACTTCTAGAGCATGCATAACTTCTACGGATCTGAAGATATCTTCAGGTTGTCACAACTAATTGGTGGACCTTCCCTAGGCGTTACATTTTCTGCTTAAGAACCTAGATAATATGTAACACCCATAAAATTCATTTTGTAATTTTTTACATTTTATGAATTTTATTCCTAGATGGGTGTTACTGTTCTGAGGCCCGTTGTGTGGTTTTGTGCTTTTGGGCTTAGGCCTCATGGGCTGGCTTCTGTTTGCGTGTCCCTGTGCATGATTTGGCACTGTGCATTGTGGCACTGTGCTTGTGGGCCTGCATGTGGGTCCATGTGGGCCCGAGCTCATGGGCCGTTGGTTGTGGTCGGTGGTTGGGTAGTTGGTTCGTGCTTGGGAGCTGGCGGTTGGTCTGTGTGCAACGAGGCTGGTGGGTGGCCAGGGACTGGCTAGTGTGCACGTGCCGGAGGTTGGCGGGCAGGTGCGCGGCGACCTCTTCCCCCCCCCCCCCCCCTCGCGTATTTAACGCGTGCAAGGGGGATGGGCCTTCCCCGACCATCGAAACTCCAACCAAGCCCCAGCCTTCTTCCCTCTTTTCTTTTCCTCCTCTCTTTTCGCCTCCACTTCTTCCTCACTCCTTCTACTGCGGGTGGGTGCGGGAGATAGAGAGAGAGCCAAGAGTGGGAGACAGGACACGGAGCCTCGCGGCGACTCATGGCGGTGCAGGAGGCTCCGGAGCAACGTCCTTGGGGCCGTGGAGTGTCGAAGGACGTGTGGGGCTACCGGAGTTCGTCGGAATTCACCTGTGGTCACCGGAGGTCATTTTCGGGTACGTACCTCCAATTTAATGTGTAGAAATCATGTAAAATGGTAGAAATGCCTAGGATGCATGTAATCTAGGCTAAATTTAATGTTTTAGAATTTTTTGGGAATTTATTGTGGTGTTTATGGGCATTTATGGCGGTTGGTGCATTTTGGGTCCTTTTGACCCTTCTGCCTTTCCGATTTTATATCTTGATGCATAGTGAATGGATTTTAGTTTTGTTTGTTGGGATTTGGAGTAGACTTGAGGGTCTACATCTTATAATTTATGCATGATTTTTGGTGCTTGTTTAGGGGGTATGATAGGAGGTCCCAGTTGGGGCAATTTCAGACTGTAGGGTTTGGGCCGTTTTATGTTTTTCGCAGAATTCAGCATACCAAACCATTTCGGTGTGCCGTTTTTCTGTCAGATTAAGTCCTCTGGTCAAAATTCGATCGTCTGAATTTGGACGGTCACCTGAATCAAGAGGTTTCGGTCGACCAAACCAGTTTCGGTATACCGAATTTGGCCTAAGTGTTGAACGTTGACCTGATTCGATCGATCGATCCAGATCGGTCTACCGAATTAGGGATTTTCGGCATACCAGACCTATTTTCCTGCATACTGATTCTGGGCCCAAATATGCTTATAAAATGTGTTTTCCGAGGGCATTCTGGATTGCAGTGTTTTTCCCTGTAAGATGGGATTGTGGGTTGTCAGTGGGGGTCCTTGGAGACACCTGACGCATCGCTTTACCGAGGTTTTGGAAGAATTTTCAAAGATATGAAAATGGTTTTGGAAATGGATTTCAAAAAAATAGTTGGCCTGTTTTGGAAAATGTTTTTCCTAGTTTTCTGTGTGCGGGCCGAGACAGTGTGGGACAGTGTCGTCAGGACCAGGGAATGTCACGACATTCTCGGGTGGTCGGGCACGACTCCCTGGTCGAGGTCGAGGGGCCGGGATACCTGAGGCTAAGGGGCATCGGGTTCGGAGGTATAAGACTCCTTGACTGTCGTCTCAAGGTTAGGGTTGTGGTCCACAGGTTGAAGTGTCTTGCAGAATGACAGGGAGGTATGATACTCCTGCTGTCGCTGTGAGCATTGAGGCTCAAGTGTCATCGAGTGTGGAGGTATGACACTCCCTCCTGAGCACCGTGTATGGAGGATGCCGTGAGGAGGCGGATTTTATGGTGGCCAGTGCGGGTGGGACATGTGCCTCGTAGCTGGTAGCGTCCTGAGAGATAGGACAGCCTTCCCAAGGAGGGGTTGGCTTTGTGAAGGTTCTCTAGGTGGGAGAATCGAGGGACAGTGGTTGGCTCCTGCACAGGGTGGCACACCGTGGCAGTGCAGAACGCTGTGGTCGCTCCTTGGAGGACTGCGTGTAGCCAGGTTAGGTTACCTGATGTCGGACTTCCCGACTCACTATGTGTGGTTTTGGCCATTGAGGGCCTTTGCTTGTGGCTTTGAGCTAGTAGAGCCCTAGTTGTGGTTTTGGGCCGATGTGGGCCTGGTTTATGAAGTTTTGAGAAAATAGTTTGCGAAATGAATTTAAAAGGAAAATTGATTATAGTTTTGTTTTCAGTGGTTTTCGTGGGGTACGTACGCACGACTTTTGTCACTCATACGTTTTTCCTCGTGTTTTGGTTTGTAGGTGCAGGCATGCAGACATTTAGCGTAGTACATATAGTCTAGAGTCTCCTAGCCGTACACATAGGTTCTTGGTAGTTAGATATTTATTGTTTAGCTTTAAATTTTCCCGTGATTTAAATTTGTTTTAAATTATTGTGGAAAATGAGGGGCGTGTCATAATACTTTAGCAATCCTGCTTAATGCCATTAGCTAAGGTCTGACTCACACTTATTAATTTATCATTATTTTTGTTATTATCTTAGTCTATCATTTATGGAAAACAAAGACAAATAAATGCAAGAAAAAGGAGACAAGAAATTAAATGTCTTGTTTACATGTTTCTGAAATAAAGTGACTTTGCCCTTAGTCAGGCTCAGTCGAGTTCTGTACCCACTTCCCATATGAAGGGTTTTACTTGGCGGGCAACTGTAGGAGCCTGCCCCTAACATCGAGTACCGAGGTACCAATGGCACATCTCTCATTATTCCTTTGATTTACGCCCTATCCTTGCTTTATTAGGTTCAAGGTCGAACACTTCTTGGCCTACCTCTTGTAAAGTGCCCCTAGTGGCTTTGTTTCTTTGTGAGGGCTCCTTTTTCTTTGGAGCATATCCACTGATGTCTCCATCAGTCTCTCCTCAACCATTGCACTCATAGATGCCCCTGGTGGGCTCCCCTCTCTTAGTAGAATCAAGTGGCTTAAGAAGAAGGTCGATTATTATGCGAGCTACTTGCAAGCTTTGGCAGGGTTGTTAGGATTCTTATACTTCATTAGAGGGGGTGAATAATGAATTAAGGTAATTACATGCAATGTTTAATATTTATTTAGCAATTTCCAAGTTTTTAAGCAGATGACAAGTAAATTGAAGAGTTTGGATATTTAACTAAAACATACAGAGAAGGAGATGTGAGACATTGAATATAAACACAATGATGTATAGTGGTTCAGCCTCCCTGGCATAGTCCCACACACTGAGAAAACCCTTCAAGAGTTACTTTAAACTTGATCTTATTCTGGGCCAAGATTGTGCTGAATACCCTTGACGACTCCTCACCAAGTTCCGCAAAAACCACAGCTCCCTTCTCTCAACCAGAGAAGAATTTTTATACTTGTATTTTACAACCCTTTTTCTATAATCTCCCAAACTCAATTTGGCTAAGTGGATGAATGGAAATGAAGCTCTTCTTGCCTTAGGAGTATCTCAAATATAGGAGTGGAATGCTTGGAAACTTAAGTAACTTGAAACTCTATATGGGTAGGAAGTATATTGGTCTCCCATAGGTGAAGAATGGAGGCCTATTTATAGGAAAACAAGGATATAAGAATGTGTCTAATGTCTCTCTAACGGTTACTAGTTCAGTACGCCGAAATCAAAACAATTAACCAAAATCTGCAACAATTGAGCACTTCAGTAGACCAAAAATAATTTGATATGCCGAAAACCTCTGATTCATTATGCTAGTGAATTTTGGTATGCCGTTCGGGGTTTCTATTCTGATTTTTCTAATTTACAATTATTTTGGTATACTAATGAAATTTGGTATGCTGAAAATGCCCTTAGTCCTATAATGAATGTTTTTCAATGAATGATTGATTTTGAGGCTAAGACAATTTTCCTACAACTCTATGGGGATATTTGGGAAATTATTACAAGTTCTTAGAAGTAGATGAATAAATAGAAAACTACATCAAAAATAATTACAAAGATAACTTTTCATTTTCTTCTTCTTTCATCATCTTGAGTCCTTCTTGGTGGCACGTAGATCTATTTCTTCTTCAAATATCGTCCCTTTTATACTTGAATCATCTGAGTCCTTCAATGATCTTCTTTACAAATATGAATTATGAAATATTCTCATAAAGCACATTAGTCTTTAGTTATCATCAAAATCAGGATAAGGCTAATAAAGCCAATAGGGGTAAGTTGGGTGCAACCTCTATGCCATACTAGTCCAGGTTGTCGTATTCATCATACATGGGTTGTGGGTCTTCTCAATCATTTATCTAGGTAGGTTCATCTTGTATTAGTGGAGGTCCTTGATTAGTAAAGGCTGTAGCACCTTCAGTTACTGTGTCTTGAACCTGCTAACCATCCCATGTGTTACCGTCTAGAGTCTCTCATCCTAACATGTCCTGTCAAGGTTCGTTTAGATCCTCATCCCTCCATACCTCTTGAGCAGGCGTTGTTGGTGCATCTGGCTCCTTTTCATCCTCAACTGGCTGCTCAAAGTCTACTTGTATGTGATGGATGACTATTAGATCTAGAGTGGTTGGTTTGTTGTCCTTGACCTCCATGTGGACTATCAGATGATTGGGTAGGGGATCTTAATGAATTTGCATTTCGTGTTGTCTCCCTTGAGTTGCCCTCAATCTCGTTCTATGTTCGAGCCACATGATTTCTCCCTAGTCACTTAGGTCAGTATTTGGACAAATCTACATTTATAGCGTTTGGGGTAGGTGGATGGCTTTGATAGAAAACATCGTGGAGTGGCTCTAGGAGTAGTGGATGGCTTTGCCTCTTGGGTCTGCCGAAATGTCGTGGTGGAGGGATGGCATGGTTGCTCCTTTGCTTCTGTTGTTGCCCTTAGTGCTGATTGTTTGGCCATCCTGTTGAGCATACACCGAGTAGGTGGGAGGCTGCTACTACTAATATGGCTGAGGTTGTAGTCGAACTAGTTGTTGTGGCAATTGGAACTGGCATTGCCCTTGGCATTATCCATGCTGGTACTGCGGCTAATACTATGTTGACTGCCCCTAGCACCAGACTAACTTACTGTAGCACTAGACTAGTTGCCCCTTCTGTTTTTGCTAAGTTGACATTTGTGCCATGCTGCCAGTAATGTCTTCGTTCGTGTAGCTTGAGGTCTTCTTCTTGTCCCTTCCTTCAAACTCCAGGAATGATAAGTCCTCTTTGTTATGGAGGACTATTGTAGCTCGTTCCTACAGGTGGGAGTATGTGTAGAAGTCATCCATCAGTAAGCTCGCTCGTAGTGCTCTTGTAGTATTCCAAGTTATAACCTCGACTGCCTAGCTTTGTAGGATGTAGCATTTAGATCTAACAGCCATGTTCCTCTATCTGCTAGCAAAAGTAGCAAAGTCATCATCTAGTTTCATCTTCTCAACCATGAGCTCTCCTATTATGGGCTTGTACTAGCTGCAGGGGATGTATTGGTGCAGAAATTTTTCCAACACGATCTTGGAATCACTGAGGTCATATGCTGTGAGCATGTTGAATCACCTCAGTGCTTCTCCCTCTAGGCTCTTGAAGAAAAGGTAGATAGCGAGTTCATTGTCATGTTGGTAGGGTAGAGCGTCCATGGTGAAGTTAGTCAAATGATTTCATGGATCACCCATCCCATTGTACTTCTACATCTTGGACATTTCAAATCCAGGTAGCAAACTAAATGGTGAGAATCTTGAAGTATCAAAATCAACCAGTGCTTTAAACATAACCCCTGCGTCTATCATCGCCTTTGAGATCATTCTTTTAACATCTATCGCTGGAACGACTTGCTACCGTTGGCCTTGGTACCCTTGAAATTGTTGCTGTTGAGGGGTACTGTATTGAGGAGAGGAGGAGGGTTGCCCCTAAATAATGATGTGAGTGGTAGCTTAGTGGGGATCATGTGGTCTGTTGGATCATAGGGTAGGTTGTAGTAGGATATTGTGTAGTGTTGTAAATATGTCTTGAATTATGTTTTTGTTTCAGGGTTGTTTGGTCATTTGACCATTTGGGTGCTCTAGTATTTAAGTAGGCTAAGGCACAGATTATGTAACCTTTTTGTCATTTGTGTAACCTTAATTTTGACTCCCATT
>JAMKQA010079258.1:0-13732 GCA_024699735.1 Posidonia australis
ATCTTGGTGCGCCAGCTCTGCTCACAAATTGCTGAACTCTGGCTTGCTAATGGGTTTGGGGTCTGGTTTAAGGGCTGATCACATCCAAAGCAACATACGGATTCTCATTCCTGGGTTACCTCAAAATCGGGGTGTCTACACACAGATACATGGTGTAAACAAACAAATGCAAAAAATGTAGTGTTAACACTCGATGCAATGAATGATCTATATGGTAGGTTAGGTTGACAAGGTACGGGTAGTCCCTAATCATTTAGACATATGCAAAATGCATGAATGCAATTTGTTAAGTCAAGTATTTTCCAACTTCAATGTGGCACTTCGGGAAAGGACCATCATCTTACAACTCGATTTGGCAGAAAAAGGAGTGCTATGATTGAAGAATAGAGTGAGGGAATGAACCTTTCCTTTGCCAAAATGGGATTTACCTCTTAGTCAGAGTGGCATGTCTGCATACTTGGTTGGGACTCCAATGGTGGGATTCCACTCTCGATAGGCTTTGTGCAGTACCACAATGAGACATGTGCAGCCTCATGGTGGGGCTTGATCTACTAACACCTGATAGGATTTGTACCTACACGCTTAATCGCATGTGTTAGTAATCAAAGGTGTACCTTTCCCTACCGTAGGGGGGTTGGCTATGTTTTCCTAGGAAAGGTACTGTAGTGCTAACCTTTTACTCCCTTATATTAGAAATTAGGTGGAGAGAATTAGTTGTAGCCTCAGCTAAAGGGCGGAAAATTGGAGCCCGGTGGATGCCAATTATGAGTCATCTAGGGATGCCCTGAAGATCATTATGGGGCAATGTCTTTGCAAAGATAATGCACCCAAGCTATGAAGGCAAGCTTGAGTAGGATACTAACTCCAAAATCTGGTGAGTCAATTGTTGCATCACCAGCCAAACTAATTTGAGTTTCCTTACTTTCTAGGTTTTCACTTTGTAAGTAAGGGTGGATTGCACTACTTATTTTGTTTCTTTAGGGTTTTTTTTATTTTTTTGGTTTTTTAGATTTTGTAATTCTTTTAGTGTTTTTCTAGATTTTCTAATTTTTCGGATTTTTGGCTTTTCAATTTTTTTAGATTTTTCTGGATTTTATTTATTGATGATGAGTGTAGCCACAACCCTCTCTTTTATGCATAAAACATTCTGCTTGACATTATCTAAGGTGAGAAAGTTGTCCTTTTCGTTATGTCTTAACTTTTTGAGGACTTAGGAATTCGCACTGGCCTTAGTTGATCATTACCTCCCTTATTTACTTAGTCCTTTAGCTACTAGGATTTTCCTTCCCCTTGCCTATAGGTGGAAGAGTTGGGAGAGACTCAAGGTTCAGTAGACTCCCAGCGTCGGCTATAGCTCTAATGTTGCTCGCTTATGGTTGGTCCTAATGCACCTGCAACTTACCCAGGGGTTTCTTTATTTTGGCTTTTCTTTTCCTTTCTTCTTTTTCTTTTCCTTTCTTTTCTATTAGGGTTTCCCTCTCTTGTTTTTTTCAATAGATGCTTGCCCATCACTACCTTCTCAAACTTATGCTATGACAACGCACCTACTCGTCAGATTTATCACCCTATTTTGAGTACCCACCCATTACTGCCATCTCAAACTTATGGTATGATAGCATACCTTACTTTTTATACTCTTTCCTCTTTTGGGCGCTTTTCTAAGTTGTTTAGTCTTGGTGCGCTCATCCATCACTGTCTTCTCGAGCTTATGCTAGGATGCTACGCTATACAGGGTGAGCAGCTTTTATGATATGCTTAGGCTTTATGCCTGCCTTGCTCTTATCTCTGCATGCGGAGTGTATGTGATTGTAGGACAAGGTTTAGGTTACCCTTGTTACTCTACTTCTTTTCTATTCTGGTGACACTTCTCTTCCTTAGCTGGTACTCGGTCTTAGGTCCTTTCTAGGCTTTGACATATTGATTAAGGGCGTACTACTAAAGTACATGCAACTCCCATGGATCTGAAAAGATCTTCACGTCATCCTACCTAATTGGGTGGACCTTCCCTAGGTGTTATAGTCTCTGCTTAGAACCCTGGATAATATGTTGGTAGATCTACTTATTGTTATAAGATGATTGGGATGTGATTCACACTCATTAATTATTATTGTAATTTTTATTATTGCTATCACTAAATTTAGCCTAGCATTCAAAATAAATAAAGACAAGACAAGAAAAGAAATTAAACGTCTTATTTACAGGTTTTTGAAATGAATAGGACCTTGCCCCTAGTCGGGCTCAGTCGAGTTACATAATTCCCTCCCCAAATGGAGGGATATACCTATGGAGCGACTATAGGAGCCTACCCCTAGTGTAGAGGGCTTCGTTGTTGGTGGGGGTGCGTCTTCGTGTTTTTCCTTTAGTTTACGCCTAGTCCTCGCCTTTTTCGAGTCACAGTCGGATTCATCTTGGCTTGTTTCTTATGAAGTGCCCTTAGTCGTTTGGTCCTCTTGAATGTTTGAACTTTTCTACTAGGGCATACCATAGCGCCTTCATCATCGATCGTTGCAAGATACTCTTTTGTAACCCTCTCTAGGTGATCCAAAGGCTTGGGAGGAGGCATGATTCTAGCATGTGCCACTTGAAATGTACTGGTAGAGGGAGTTGAGTGTAACTTCTATTTTATACCTATAACACCCGTAAAATTCATTTTGTAATTATTTACATTTTATGAATTTATTCCTGAACGAGTGTTACTGTTCCGAGGCCCGTTGTGTGGTATTGTGCTTTTGGGCTTGGGCCTCATGGGCAGGTTTCGATTTACGTGTCCCTGTGTGTGGTTTGGCACTGTGCATTGTGGCATTGTACTTGTGGGCCTGGGTGTGGGGTCTATGTGGGGCTCGCATTGTGGGCTAATTGGTGGTGTGAGTTTGGTGTGCTCCTGCAGGAATGTAGGTAGGCAGGACGTGTAGTTGTGCACGCGTCCAGCTACTGCATTTCATGGCTTTATAAACCCATGCGCGCCCGGTGCACGACCAGCTCACCCTTCCTCTCCTCCTCTTCCCCTGCTTCGTTGCCTTTTCCCTCCCAGAGCACACCGCCTCCCTTTCCTTTCCTCCCCTTATTTTCCTTCTCGCTCTCCCTCCACTCGCCCATCCTCACTCTCCACCCTTCTTCCTCCCCCCCACTTACTCCTTCTCCCTCGTCTCTCCCCATCTCCTCCCCTACCTATCCCTTGTTCGATGTGGTCGCGTGTCAGTGAAGGCGTGCGACGGCGTGCAGCAGCTCATGTCGGAGTGGGAAGCTTCGAGTTGCATCCCCGAGGTCGAGGAAGCCCCGTGGACGTCGCGATCGCTAGAGTTGGCTAGACGATTCGTCGGAGTCTGTTTCAGGTACGCATCTCAAATCCTTGTAATAGAGAGCATGGAAATGGTAGAAATTGATAGGGATGCGTGTAATCTAGGTAAATTTACACTCCTAGAATTTATTATGATTTTATGACAATTTATGGTGGATTTATGGGCATTTATGCTGGTGGTTGTGTTTTGAGTCCTTTCGACCCTTCTACCTTTGCGATTTTATATCTTGATGCATGGTGAATGGATTTTGGTTTTGTTTGTGTGGATTTAGAGTAGACTCAAGGGTCTACATATTATGTTTTATGCAATATTTTTGGTGTTTGTTTAAGGAGTTCGATCAGAGGTCCCAATTGGGGCGATTTCGGACTATAGGGTTTTGGGTCGTTTTCTGGGATTCACAGAATTCAGCATACCGAAGTGGAAACGGCATACCAAATCAGTGAATTTCGGTATACCGAATCTATTCGGCATGCCGTTGTTTTGATAGTTTTGGTCCTACGGTCAATTCGGCCTGTCGAATCCTTCTGGTCGACCGATTTAGTGGATTTCAGCATACCGAATCCAATTTTTGGCATGCCGAATCAAGGCCCAATATGTTTACAAAATCTGATTTCCAAGGGATTTTCGGATTGGTTTGTTTTGTCCCTATAAGATGGGATTTGCGAGCCGTCAGTGGTGATCCCTTGGGACACTTGATGTGCCATTTTCCCGAGGTCTTGGAAGAGTTTTCGAAGATATGAAAATGATTTTGGAAAGTGGATTTCAAAGAAATAGTTTGCCAGTTTTGGAAAATGTTTTCTTGGTTTTCTGTGTACGGACCGAGACAGTGTGGGATCATGTCATCGGGACTAGGGAATGTGACGACACTCTTGGGTGGTCGGGCGCGATTCCCTGGTTGAGGTCGGGGGCTGAGATACCCAACGCTGAGGGGCGTCAAGTCCTGGAAGTATGTGACTCCTTGACTGTCGTCTCAAGGCTAGGGTTGAGGTCCATGGGTTGAGTTGTCTTGTGGCATGACAGGGAGATATGATACTCCTGCTGTCGCTGCAAGCACTAAGGCTCGGGTGTCGTCCAGTGTGGAGGTATGACACACCATCCTGAGCACCGTGTGTGGAGGACACCGTGAGGAGGCGGACCCTGTGGTGGCCAGTGCGGGTGGGACACGTGCCCCGTAGTTTGTAGCATCCTGAAAGACAGGACAACCTTCCCAAGGAGGGGTTGGCTTTGTGAGGGTTCTCTAGAGAGGGAAAATCGCGGGACGGTGGTTGGCTCCTACACAGGGTGGCACACTGTGGCAGTGCAGAACGTCGTGGTCACTCCTCGATGGACTGCTTGTGGCTAGAGTTAGGTTGCCTGGCGTCGGGCTTCCCTACTCACTGTGTGTGGTTTTGGCCATTGAGAGCCTTTGCTTGTGGTTTTGGGCTAGTAGAGCCCCAGTTGTGGTTCTGGCCGGTGTGGGCTTGGTTTGTGAGGTTTTGAGAAAATGGTTTGCGAAATGAATTTTAAAAGAAAAGTAATTATGATTTGCTTTTTGTGGTTTTCCTTTGGGGTGCGTACTGGGTGACTTTTGTCACTCATGCATTTTCCTCGTGTTTTTAATTTGCAGGTGCAGGCGTGTAGAGGGCTAGCGTAGTGCACATAGTTTGGAGTCTCCTAGCTGCACACACAAGTTCATGGTAGTTAGATATTTTCTGTTTGGCTTTAATTTTCCTATAATTTAATTTGCTTTAAATTATTGTGGAAATGAGGGGCGTTACAATACCAGTCTTGGTCCCTATACTCATCATAGATAAGTGGTAGCTCTTGGGTAGGCTCATCTTGTATCGAATGTGGTCTAGTATCTTCAATCCATTATTCTCGAGCCTGTTGGTTGTTCCCTGTGTTGTAGTTTGGGTCTTTTCTTGACCAATCTTCCTCTTTGTCCTTGACTGGTGGCTCTAGGTTGGGCTCTGCTTGTACACACTCAATAATTATCAATTCCAACTATGTAGTTGATTGATCGTCCTCAGCCTCCATGTAGGCTACCGGATGATCTGACATGGGGTCTTGATGAACCTACATCTCATGTTGCTTTCCCCGATTTGCCCTTGTGTCTCTTTGAGCTCGGTCCACATGATTTCCCCTTGATCATTTAGGTCGTAAATCTTGTCTTTGACTATAAAGCACTCCTCTAAGGTATGCCCATTCTTTTGGTGGTATGGGCAGTACTTTGATAGTTCTGCATTAGGAGCGTTTAGGGTAGGTGCTAAAGGCTTCAAATCTCTACTCTCCACTAATATCCTGAAGACGTCATGGAGTGGCTCTAGAAGTGGTGAGTAGTTTTGCCTCTTGGACCCGTAATGCTAGGGTGGAGGGACGACATGGTAACTTCTTTGCCTCTGTTGTTGCCCCTGTTGGGCATAGACTTGCTAATTTGGAGGCTGATAACACTAGGGTTGTTGCTGCTCCATCGGTTGAGTTTGCCCCTAACGCTGGTACTATGGCTAGTTGTGTGTGAGCTGCCCTCGACATTGGACCAATGGACCTTGGTGCAGGGTCGATTGGTTCTGATACTGAGTTGATTGCCATTGATGTTGAGCAATGACCAAAGCCATGTTGCCAATGGTGCCCTCATAGGTGTAGCTGGAGGTCTTCTTCTTGCCCCTTCCTTCATACTCCATGAACGAGAGGTCCACTTTGTTGCGGAGGACTCTTATAGTGCGTTCATAAATATGGGAGTAAGCTTGGAGGTCGTCCATCAATAATCCTGCCCTTAGCGCTCCAATTGTGTTCCAAGTGATGACTTTGACTGCCTGGCTCTCTGGTATATGACATTCAGATTTGGCAGCCATGTCTCTCCACTTACTAGCAGATGTAGTGAAGTCCTCCTCTTGTTTCATCCTCTTAGCTAGAATGTTTACAATGGTGGGCTTGTGGTGGATACAATAGACGTACTGCTGTAGAAATTTGTCCAACACAATATTGGAGTCATTGAGGTCATATATGGTGAACGTGTTGAACCACCTCAGTGTTTCTCCTTTTAGGCTTTTGAAGAATAGGTATACTGTGAGCCCATTATCGTGTTAATAGGGTAGGGTGTCCATGGTGAAGGTAGCTAGATGGCTTTGTAGATTGCTTCTCCCATCGTACTTTGGTGTCATAGGCAACTTGAACCCAGGTGGTAGAGTGAATGGTGGGAATTTTGATGTATCAAAGCCAACCAATGCCTTTGCTATGACCCTTTCTTCTGCCAATGTGTTAGAGATCATTACTTTGATGTCCTGGCTTTGAGCGGCTAATTGCCCTTGGCCTTGGTACCCTTGAACTTGGTGGAATTGTTGTTGCTGAGAAGTACCATGTTGAGGAGGGAAGGAGGGTTGAGCTGGAATATGGTGAGGTGGAGTTGCCCCCAGGTAAGAATTTGAGCAGTAGCTTAATGGGGATTGTTTGGCTTAATGGAAGGAAGGGTAGACCAGTGGTAGTGTACTACATGGAGGATAGTGTTTATGGGCCTTGTGTTGGGAAATTGATTGTTGAGCTTGGTGGCACTGTGTGTGTATTTCCCATAAGAGGAGTAGCTATTGGACCTTAGTGATATGGGGAGGAAGGTCCATGGGTATTTGGAACTTGTGGGCTGTAGAGGTTATGATGGGTCATGGATTGATGAACTTGAGTGATTACCCCTTCAGGTAATGTATGTGAATTGATGGTTGAAGGGGTATTCCAAAATTGGGCATAGCTCATGTCTCCTCTTTGTTCATGTCGTTGGCCTCCATATTACGTTGGGGTGCTGAAAAGAGACCCATGTCGATCGACGAGGTTGCTTGCTTGACCTATAGATGGTGAGACAATCGACGCATTGGAGTGCCCGATGTAGGAGTAGTGCACTTCTACTATCTTTGACCTGTCTTCTCTTTGTGGCTCTTCTTATTAAGAATACTACAAGTTTAAAAAGGAGCGATACAGACACTATATTACACTACTTTTAACCTATTACAAGTTTTCTAAAAAAAAAATATTACAACCCTAATGCAATGAAATACAAAGGAAAAGGTTTGCAACTTTGTTTAATAAAGTAAATACAAACCTAGGACTACTCTAAGATCCCTGTAACCTATTATGTAAGTACAAACAAACCACCCTGTAAATAAGGCACCCAATATGTAGTCTGCCAAACGTCGTCGATTAGGGCAGCACCGAGACTCGTCACCTATTCTGTGGGCGACAGCGATGGCACCAGTCAGACAAGAGGTTAATGAGCCTATCATTTCTAGCAGCTGAGGCATATCTTACACAGACCAGATTATCAAACAAGGCTAATTAAATGAACAAGTTTGCATGTGGAATGTCGATTTTTCTTGTTTCAATAGTTAATTAATGGCTTAATTAATCTACGTTCTCTTAGCTTATTAGGTTCCTATAACAAGAGTATGGCCTTTCTTCTAGGGCTACATAGTAGGATTTTGCTTCTTTGGTACCACCCTTTGACCTTTGGGAGGTCGACAAAAGGGGCCTAGGCTGTGGGTTTATCTCTCTATAGAGGGGCCCACAATGTAGGATTCTGTCCTTAGGGTTGGTACTAACAATCCACAAAAATAGTAAATAAATAGGAAACAATACAGTATCAAGTATCTACTAGGGTATATTACTAACTCAAGGAGGAAGATGGAGTGAGAAATATGCCCTTAGGACACCTTAAGTTATCAATCCAGAAATCACGACCAAACAGAGCATGGGAGAGTGACTTGCGCTAGTTCATTTCACTCAATCTAATTGCTCTTAACTAGAAACATATTTTGCTTAAGGGACTTTAACTTTATTGTAAAATAAGTAGTTTCCACCTTAGTGGGGACAAAAGTAAACCTAAAAACTGGGGAAAAAACTAAAGTGCAGGTGCACAAGATGATTGTTCATTTTTATTTTCAAATGATTGTAGATCTCAAAGAAAACAACGCAAACAATAAAAAAGTGACCGATCTACAGCGAAAAAGTCCTAATCAGATTGCATTGCTTATATGTGTGGCACCATTATGTGTCGTCGCCATTCAGTGTGACAAGACTCGACACCAGTAGTATAGGCGGTGCAAAACTCAAGATGGTTTTCGTTATAAAGAAAACCAAGTAAACGTCTGGGCACCGTGAAAGTCCTGAATGCATGGGCTTCAAACCAAAAATTACACCTAAATCTAGAAATAAAACGAAAATAAATGAAAAGGAAGGGGGAAAGACTTACATTGCATGGGGGTTGGCTTAAACCGGTCCCACCGTGATCACCATTTTTTTGTGGATGTGAATTATGGGGTGTCGATGAAGATGTTAGCGTGTCCACTCACGTTTACACCTTTTTGTTGTAATCACCACTTGTCCTTCACTTGAGCCAACTGACAAGATGGCTACAGGAGATGATGGATAGATGTGGATCCTCGGTTCACTGGGTCGATGACACGATGTTGCCCAGCGACTTCCTCATGTTTTGTAGTCTTCTTTCCCTTCAAAACAAATAAAGAAAATAAATTCAAATTAGACTAGGTGTAGTAAAAGAAATCAAAGTAAATAGATCAAACAACATGAACAATTAAAACTAAATACTAAACAGGGGATTGTCCCTACATGCATATGCCATAGTCTACTTAAACACGCAATGGATTTTGTAAATAAAAATGCATAAAGAAGAATACTCCCTTTCACCCTCATGCACTTTGGAGTCTCGTCACCGCTCGTATAGGTGACTAAGAGATAGATTCCAGATTCGCCGCATATGGTGAATCAATAGCCAACAGGTATGAAATATGCCATGTCAACTAGTCACCGCATGTACCGCGTCAAGCAAGTAAAAAAGGTATAATTTTAAAAATTAAGACCCCAAAATATCTTCATGCAAATTTATCAACCAAATAACAACCATATCATTAATTTAAAATTATCTTCATAATAGAAAGATTTTAAATAAATTCTAAATTCAATTTAAACTTAAAAGAATAAGTAAATCAAATTTAAAAATTTAAATCTCCAATAATTATGAAAATATCGGTTAAAATAGAAGATACATATGATTTAAAATAAATTAGCAATCATCTAGATAGTTTGAATTTTATCTTTATTTTTTAGACATTATCTTTAATTAAATATAAGTTATAACATTAAAATGTGATAACTTATGATAAAAATCTCATTCTTGGTAAAAATAAAGATAAGTAGTCTTAATTGTCAAGTTATCCAAGTTTCAATAATTTTCTGGAATTATTTGGCATTTATAATGATATGCACACATATTGAAGTGTTGGAAAATTATGAAATATAATAATTATGGGAAAATCATGATAAAGTTTATGAATATCCCACATGTCATATAAAAGCTTGGGATGACAAATTATGTAAAGAGAGAAACTCAGGATGCTCGTCACCTATGATACTGGTGCCTATACATCCCGTCGCCTACTTAGGCAGCGACGAGAAATGTCGCCTGCCATATAGGCGACATCCTAGTTTTTTACATTTTACCCATTGTCTTTTATCTTAATCCACAAATATATCTTAAAAGTTTGGAAAATCTTCAAAAAATCCATGAGATCCTAAAAACATCTTCCTTTAAGATCAAATTACTCAAAACTGTCACTAATTTGAGTATAATTTGAGTATGGCAAGAGTGTCAACTCTGCCACAACTGATGACTCCCACCGATAACGTTCAAAGGGCTTGAACCTGCCACTAGTTTGGACGAGTTGGCTTTGCCATAGCTAATGATCTTGAATCAAGTAAAATCATAAATATTTTTAAAGAAGTCATCAAAAGTTTGGAAAATATGTTATAGCTCCTTAGTCATGTGATTTGAGACACCTCAAAGTTTCTTATCCTAAATGAGCTCTTGGAAATTTAAAAATGAGATATCTACAAAAATAAAGAAAACGTAATTAGCAGAAAGGAGGTCAACCCCCTCTACTTAGCACCTAGGAATATCATAGATTTCTCGCTCACTAACTTACATATCATAAAACGACGGTCCCTATAGAAAGTGTAAGCTACACTCAATGAAAGAACGACTATGATAAATTGCATTCATGTGTCAGTCTACTCTAAATGGTAAGCTAAATTCCTGAGCCATCCTAGTATATAAATTAAAACAAGCTGTGATGGAGGAACGTCACTATTCAAGGTCATGCATTGCATGTTAAAACTGCCTCCCTGCATTTCCGCTAGCAAGCGTCATTACATTGCACCAAATTGCATTTTGAGTGGTCATCGGAGTTGACCATCTCCAGCCTTCCTTAGACTTCCTCACCTAATTTCCATTTGTATTTTTTTAGGATCTCCTCACCATAGTGCTAATTATCCTGTTTAGACTTTCTCGTCCAAGTGTCGATTATCTCTTTAAATATATTTTAGGATTTCCTCTCCAAAGTGCCGGTTATCCTCTTTAGACTTCCTTAGTCGGTTGTCTCTTTGAATATCTTTTAGGATTTCCTTACCAAAGTGTTGGTTATCCTCTTTTATACTTCCTCGTCCAAGTGTCAATTGTCTCTTTCAATAACTTTAAAGATTTCCTCGTCAGAGTGCCAGTTATCCTCTTTTAGACTTCCTCGCAAAGTGTTGGTTGTCTCTTCCAATATCTTTTAGGATTTCCTCACTAGAGTGACGGTTATCCTCTTTTAGACTTCCTCGCCCAAGTATCAATTATCACTTTGAATATCTTTTAGGACTTTCTCGCCAGAGTGTGAGTTATCCTCTTTAGACTCCTCACCCAAGTATCGATTGTCTCTTTAAATATCTTTTAAGATTTCCTCATGAGAGTGCTGATTATCCTCTTTTAAACTTCCTCGCTCAAGTGTCAAATGTCTCTTTCAATACCTTTTAGGATTTCTTCGCTAGAGTGTCGATTATCCTCTTTTAGACTTCCTCGCCCAAGTGCTGGTTGTCTCTTCCAATATCTTTTAGGATTTCCTTGCTAGAGTGTCGATTATCCTCTTTTAGACTTCCTCGCTCATGTGTCAGTTGTCTCTTTCAATATCTTTTAGGATTTCCTCGCTAGAGTGTCGATTATCCTCTTTTAAACTTCTTTGCTCAAGTGTTGGTTGTCTCTTCCAATACCTTTTAAGATTTCCTTGCCAAAGTGTTGGTTATCCTCTTTTAGATTTCCTCGCCTAAGTGTCAGTTGTCTCTTTAAATACCTTTTATGATTTCCTCGTTAAAGTGTCGATTATCCTCTTTTAGACTTTTTCGCCCAAATGCCTGTTGTCTCTTTTAATACCTTTTAAGATTTTCTCGCTAGCGTATCAGTTATCTTCTTTTCGACCCCCTCGAGCAACCCTTGAGGCCGTGTGTCTAGCTTGACCCCCACCTCAAGCAACCTCTAAGGCCATGTCTTTAGCCTGACCCCCCTCAGGTAACCCTTGTGGTCGTGTCTTATACATTAGCTTAATTCTTCGAGTGTTGAATCCTTATCCAACTCGATCCTTATGCAAATTAAAATTCCCAAGTGTTGGATCCCTTATCTAGCTCGACCCCATATTCAACTCAAATTTTCCAAGTGTTGGATCTTTTATCTAGCTCAACCACATATTCAGCTTGATCTTTATTCAGATCGATATTTCCTAAGTGTTTGATGTTTTATCCAGCTCAATTTCTTCGCCCTCTTATCTAGCCTAGTGGCAGTAGGTGTTGGATCTTCTCTCTCTTCGAGCATGGTCTCATATTTAAGTGTTGGTCCTTCCATAAGTCTGAATGTTGGATTCCTTATCTAGCTTGATCTCTTATCCAGCCTGGTGGCAGCAAGTGTTGGATCGCCTTCCTCCTTTTAAAACCTCCCATAGTTGTGCCACACGGGAACATCGTCAAGCCTTGAAGCTAGTTTCGTGCCAAAATCATCTTCAAGGAAGGGCAATCCATAGTATCATGTTTTGGCACTCCTTGATTTTTATCAAGTCCCATTGCATGTTTCATTCATCCTTAGAAGTCTTTTGCTCAACCCAAATATCCTCTAAGTGCCAATTGCAAATCTAGACTGTTGAATGTTACAATGTTTGCATTCAATTTTATACACATCTTCTAGCATTTAACGTTATATGCGTGATCTCTAGCGTTTAATGTTATACACTGGATTTCACGCGTTTAACATCCCTAGTTCCGTTCCCTAGCATTTTAGCCAAAATTTCTATTTTTGGACTCAATATAAATCTTCGTATTTTCAATCGAGACTTCTTGCCATGTTTAGGTCTTTATTACCTCATTTAGTCACTCATTTCACCACATTTGAATTGACAGTCTAATTTGACAAGTTTCTAGTGTAATTGTGTTGAACGACTGAGATACAAGCATCTAACGTTAGATGCTATGTTTTCTATGTCTTACACTTGACAACTCAGCAACGCCATATCAGCCACTTTCCTCCTTTGAAAACTTTTGAATTCAAAAAGTTTCCTTTTTTGGAAGATTCTTCTAATCATGCATGACACCAAGTAGTCCATTAACTGATGAAATAATCCCTAATTGAATAGTTGTGACTCATGGGTGTATTGAATGCCTCATTGTGGGTGTTTAACATAGAACACTAGCTTTCAAGCATTCAACACTTCTGAAATGGAAATTTTTGTTAGAAGTTGTATAATCTTGATAATTTTGAATCTTTTTACCTTTTGTGATCCTTCCATGCATTTATAAATAAAGAGGCACCCCTAGCCTTAGAGGAGATCATAAAATTATGGAGAAGAGAGGGGGAAATTATAAGAGCAGAATTGAAAATCATAGGAGAGAATTCTGAGAATGAGAGAGTAGAGAAGTTCTAAGGGAGAGCCCAAGTCTTCTGACAGCTCTGGCCACGTCATGTCTTCATCTTGCATTTCATGCATAAAAAGGGGGTTTTCTTTTCTAGTGTTTTTGCATATCACATTACATTTTATCGCCTGTTGTAGTTAGGCATATACATTTAGTTGCAATTGGGGAGATAAAACCTCTGTAGACACCCCGATTTTGAGGTGACCCAGAGATGAGTTATCCGCATGTTGCTTTGGATGTGATCAGCCCTTAAACCAAGCCCCAAACCTATTAGCAAGCCAGAGCCCGAAGAATTCTGTGAGCTGGGTTGGCGCACCAAGTAGGCGCACCAACCAGGCGCACCATCCAGGCGCACATCACTGGCGCACCAAGCAGGCGCCCAGCCTTTTCCAGGCTACGGCTGTAGACCTTCCATCTTCCGGGCTATTACCCTTGCAAACGAATGTGCCAAGGAATATTCGAGGCTCTTCGTTTGTAAGTCCCTTCGTTTCTCATGAGTTACCCATCCATAGATCCCTATAAAATGACCTCCATAGGCAACCATTTGAAGACACTTTTTTGGGAGAGAATTCCTGTGCTGAAATCTGAGAAACAGATCTACACTGAGCAAGCTTTTTGCACGAATTCCTCCTTCCACCCAGCAATCTATACTCGTGTTCTGGAGCTCTTCCTTGCATCCTAAAGCA
>JAMKQA010079259.1:0-13511 GCA_024699735.1 Posidonia australis
TGAGCATAGGACACACCCCGCACATCATGCACCTATTAGCATAAGGCACCTAACATGGCATGGCATATCGCCCTCGGGCGTATATAGCAAAAGGCTGAAAAGCCAACATTTCATAAGCATTGGAGAAATCATAGAAAACCGATTTTATCGGGCGTGCGAGGGTGCCTAACACCTTCCTCGTACGTAACAGGGATCCTTACCCGCATTTCTAGTTTTCGAAGACTTTTCTTTTTTATTGTTTTGCATGATTTTCATGTTTATGGTTTTCCTCGTCTTCTATAATAGACTAGGTGGCGACTCCTGCATTTTTGCATTTTATTTTGTTTTTCCGTCGTGATTTTGCCGACATTTCGCATTTTACTTTGCGATCTCTCAGCTGGCATGATTACAGGTGTCCTACAGGGTCTACCATACAGTGCCTTGTATGGTGCCATACCAATACTGGCGTGGTAACTGTTATTATATGCAAACTCAATCAGAGGTAAATGATCCTCTCAACTACCACCAAAATCCAAGGTGCAAGCCCTTAGTACGTCCTCTAGTGTCTGGATGGTCCTCTCTGTCTGGCCATCTGTCTAGGGATGAAAGGTGGTACTAAAACTTAACATTGTACTAAAAGTTTCTCGTAAAGCTCCCTAGAACCTCGATGTCAACCTTGTGTCTCTATCAGATACAATAGACACTGGGACGTCATGCAGTCTTACATTCTCTACAACATACAACTCTGCCAGCTTTGCCAATGAAAGGTTCACCCTCATTGGCAAGAATTTGCCGATTTCTTAAGGAGATCCACAATCACCCAAACTGTATCATTCTCTCTTCAAGTCCTTGGCAAACCCGTCACAAAATCTATCGACACATTCTCTCATTTCCACACTGGAACGTCTAGAGGCTGTAAGGGCCCACAGGGATTTTGGTACTCTATTTTCACCTTCTAGCAGGTTGCACACTTTACCACATATTCAGTAATTTCCTTCTTCATTCCAGGCCACCAGAAATTCCTTTTTAGGTCTTTATACATCTTGATGCTTCCTAGATGAATGGTATATCTAGAGTGGTGAGCTTCGTCAAGCAGACTATTCTTGATTTCCTCCACATGAGGCATGTACAACCTCAGGTTGTGTCTCAACCCATCGTCTACTCCAACAGAAAAGTGAGGGGCATTCTCAGCTTCCAACTTCCTCTAAATATCTGACACAAAGAAATCATACTGTTGAGCGGCAATAATCGCCTTGATCATCCTCGGACGAACAAACAAATTTGCTAACACAACTCTGGCAACTCCTTGAGGCTGTCTCGGAGGTCTGCACTCCACAAGCCTCTCTAACAATTTCCATTCACGAATCATCAAGCTAGCCATAACATGAGTGCATATGCTGAGAACATCTGCAACTATATTTGCTTTCCTTAGGTGGTATGACAAGCTAAAGTCATAATCCTTGATATACTCCACCCAACACCTTTGTCTCAGGTTTAGATCCTTCTGAGTAAAGATGTACTTCAGACTCTTATGATCTGTGTACACCTCAAACTGCTCGCCATATAGATAATACCTCCAAATCTTTAGGGCGAACACGACATCCGCCATTTCTAAATCATGGGTGGGATAGTTTTTCTCATGATCTTTTAACTAGCGCGAGGCGTACGCCACCACTCGACCATGCTGCATCAACACACACCCTAAGCCGATTCCACAAGCATCACTGTAGACTGTGAAACTACCACTCCTAGAAGGAAAAGTCAAAACTGGGGTTGACACAAAATGAGCCTTCAATTCATTGAAGCTCTCATCGTACTGCCAATCCCAGGCAAAGTGCACTTTTTTTCTGGTCAGTTTGGTCAATGATGCAACAATCTTGGAGAAATCCTAGATGAATCTCTTATAGTATCTTGCTAGACCGAGAAAACTCCTAATCTCAGTCACTGTCTTTGGTTTGGCCCAGCTGTTCATAGCCTCTACCTTGGCTGGATCTACCTTAATGTCTTCTCCTAAGATGATATGACCAAGGAAGGACACCTCCTCCAGCCAAAACTTGCACTTGGAGAACTTGGCATAGAGATGACGCTGTCTCAGTGTCTCTAGTACGATCCTTAAATGCCTCTGATGGGTCTGAATATCTAGAGAATATACCAGAATGTCATTCCCAAAGATGACCACAAACTAGTTCAAATAGGGCCTGAACACCCTCTTCATCAGGTCCATGAAGGCAGCTGGAGCATTCATCAACCCAAATGGCATAACCAGAAACTCATAATGTCCATAGCCGGTGTGGAAGGTTGTCTTCTACACATCTGGCTCACTGATTTGCAACTGATGATATCCAGATCTAAAATCTATCTTGGAAAACACTGATACTCCCTGCAACTAATCGAACAAATCATCAATCTTGGGCAGTGGATACTTGTTCTTAACAGTTATCTGGTTCAACATCCAGTAGTCTATGCAGAGTCGAAGTAAACTGTCCTTCTTAACGAATAGTACCGGTGCTCCCTAAGGTGAAACACTAGGATGAATAAATCCCTTGTCCATCAGTTCTTGTAGTTGATTTCGGAGCTTCCTCAATTCAGCTAGTGTCATCTTGTATGGAGCCTTTGAAATTAGACCTGATCTCGGCACCAATTCAAGCACAAACTCCACTTCCTTGTGGGGTGACATACTAGGCAATTTCTCAGGGAAAACATCAGGATATTCCTGCATCACTGGCAAATCCTCAACTCCAATCATAGGTGAAGTAGACACAATCACACAGGTCAAGAAGCCCACACAACCCTTCGCCAATTGATGGTAGGCCTTGATTGCAAATATCATCTTTCTGGGCTCACCCGGTCTAGTACCTTGCACCATACATCAACCTTAGCTTAGACACTCTACCAGAACCCTTCTCTTGGTACAATCAATCATGGTTGAATACTGTGCCAGCCAGTCCATTCCCAGGATAACATCATAATCTTGCATATCCATCATGATCAAGTTGGCCTAAAAATTCTTGTCTCCCAGCTAGACAACGATTGGTCTTAGATACCTCCACGCTAGACTGTGTTCTCCCAATGCTTAGAAAACACATGGTCCACTCTAGTCCAGAAACCAACCATGCTAGACTGTGTTCTCCCAATGCTTAGAAAACACATGGTCCACTCTAGTCCAGAAACCAACCACAGAGCCAATGCTCAGAAAAAACACAGTCTTCTCTAGATCTGAGTTTGATTTCTTGAACCAGAGCTTAGCAAAAAACATATGCCATAGGTGCAACCACAACCTCAACAAAATAACAATAGTGTGTCGTGCCACTTGGCGTCAAGTTACCAACACTGGCCACAAGCAATCCACTAAGGTGTGACCTCAGTGTTTGCACTACCACAAACTTGCCACCCTGTGGAAGGACAAGTTCGTCCAAGCAACCTACCTCCTTAGTAGCACTCTTGCAAGACTAACCCTCAACGAGAAAGTCACTCACCCTTCTCGGGCAAGCCGTCTTCTCTCTTAAGACAACTACAATGTATGCCCTCTCGACATCCTAGTTTTAGTGCCTAGAACAACCGGAGTTTCTTTTACTTCCTGGTCTAGCCAGTACTTCAAATGACAAACCTCAAGTCTCAACAAAACCATGAAAACCACTCGGACCTCAACCTAAGTAAGTAACTTGCGACCCCAAACGTATCACTTGTCCCTGAAGACCAATGGGGAGCTTCAGTCTCTTGGTCACTCAAAACTACAAAACACTTACACCTCATCCTAAGCAAGCAGCTCACAGCCCTCGAGGTATCACCCTATCCCTGGAAAGCCTGTTGGGAGCTTAGGTCTCTTAGTTCTCAGAAATGTTTTTCCAAAACTTTTGCATCTCTTATGCATTTTCATTTCTTTTCCCAAAACTCTTTTGAAAAATCCATTTCAAAAATCCATTTAAATCACACATCTCCAAACATAGCTCAAAACATAGGCTAGGCAGCTCCCCGGTCAAGCCCAGAAAACCAAACCTTAAAAGCATCCAAGTTCTAGAGCGCCCCACTTAATTCACGATGACAATCCAAGCAAGACACCCAAAACAAAAGCAAAAGCACTATCTAGGTATAAAGTTCACCCAGAAGATGCCACACAGGAGCTAAACCATGGTCTCGAAGTCCCAATTAACTTACAAGACCAAATACCAACACAAACTACACTTAGCACTTTATGTCTGAACCAAGGTGTAGGATGCATATTGGCCTATGTTTTACAAAAGCCACAGCCAGCTCAGCGTCAAACTCCTGAAACAGTGCCATTGAATATATAATCTAGTGCACCATACTAAACCAAAACCATAATCTGATCCTAAGGTTAATAATTAACCATACTATCCATCTAAACTATTCAGAGAAAGACTTAGTATTTCGAAGTCTTATAGTCTTTTATTCTATCCATAATACATGGGAATATTGCTAATTCATTTTAGGCATTCTTCAAGATCATCTATAGATCCCTATCTATGTCAAGGAGGTTAAGGGGGTAACCTAGTATTTTTCTATGTCATTTATCAATTGATTATGTTAGGGAAACTATTTAGAATTCACTTCTAGGTATAAGACATGCACTGTGCTACGTCTTACGTTAGACACAACACAATCTACATCTAACAACCTGGAGTCCCTTAACCCAAAACTATCCTAAACTAATCCATACTCTAATCATTTCATATGGGGATCAAAATATGACTAACTATCATCGATCACATTATATGTAATCTATTAATAATTCCCTAATCCATTTAAATCAATTCTACTTAAGCATGCATCTAAATAAATACCAAGGGTGTAAAACACTAGGAATGGTGTGTTTAACGTTAAACGTAGCCTGGGTTGTGTTTTACACCAAGAGCACAGATTTTTCAATAAAACCCCCTAGATACTATCATACATGCTCATACAACATACTATGAGTCATAATGAAGGCACATGCGTAACAGCTACATCATGCAACATAAAATTAGATTTCAGCATTAAATTCAACCTACACTCCTAAAAATATTGCAACTTGGCTACCTAGAGTGTAGAATGAGGGGTTCTTGGTGTTTAATGTAAGATGTGTTAGGCCCTACATTTTACACACTGACAACACAAACCACACAAAATCCTTCACAAATTAAGCATGCAAGCCTCTTACGTGCAACAAAGTACAACCAAGGGAGCATCCAAAACTCTAGTATGCAACAAATCTAACTAGCAAAACTTTCTAAAATACACTCTAAATGGGTGTGTGCCTTGCACCATGGGACACCCAACTCCAAGCGAGCTTTCGATGATCTCGAGCTCCCACCAAGCCTTCTAAGCATTCCTTGAGTATCCTTTGAGCTCCATTGCACCCTAGGGACATGTTCAACACACGAAACCCAATGATTAGTGTGTACACCAAGGGAAAAAGAGGAAGAAGAAGGAAAACCCAAAATCCATGAACCCAACCTAACTCACCTTCACTGGCTAAGCCCTCTGGCCAAGCTTGACACCCGAAACCATTGGAATCACCCACACCATGCCAGAGGAGAAGAGGGGAAGAAGAAGAGGAAGTCTTCCTTAGGAAGCCACCCATGGAAGCACTATATATAGGCAGTTGCAACTCAAAATGATATATGCAACTAACTATGCGTCTTATATCGAATGCATGCATGCTCATGTTTAGCAATGAAAGTCACAAGTGTTAAATGTGGGTTTCATTGCATCTAACATAAAATGCAAGGATATTAGCGTTTAACACCCTAGAGATCTAGATTACACCAATTCAGCAGTAGAACGCTGCTGTAACTACATTTTACATTAAATGTAAGAGACTTAGTGTCCAACAATCCAGAATTCTGAATGAAATATCTGAATTAAAAGGTTATCAAAAATCTGAGTCGTTACATTGGTTAACACTACCAGCAATGAATGGGACCATAATAACACACAAGCAACCGTCAAATATCTCAAACAATTGCATATATAGTGAAGAAGTCTAACCATGCTCCTTTAGAGTTGTACCTTATTGAGCACTTCAACACGCATGCACACATCGTATAAAGTTGAAAGAAAGGAAGAGAATTATGTTTGTTGATATCGTTCCTCTTTCTTTTCTTGTTCTACTCTCTTTTTGTTTTTACATACTTCTCATCTTCCATATATTAATTGTAACACTAGTAAATTCATTTTGTAATTATTTATATTTTAATGAATTTATTTTAGGTGAGTGTTATTATTCTGAGGCCCATTCGTGTGATTTTGTGGTTTTTGGTCTTGGGCCCCATGGGTCAGCCGCTGGTCGCACGCTTCGTGTGCATGGTTGGCACTATGCATGTGGCACTGTACTTGTGGGCTTATGTGTGGATCTGTGTGTGGGACCATGTGTGGGCTCGTGTGTGTAGGGCGATTGGTGGGAGTTGGTTGAGATCGTGCAGTTTTGGCTTGGCAAGCAGTTGGGCTATTAGTGGAATGCACGCGTTCACCTACTCCTTCTACATGGCTTTTTTAAGCCGTGACTGCTACCATGCACAACTCCATCCTCCTCCTCTTCCCTGCGCGTTTCCTCCATCCCGAACAGACCTCCACCATCGCTCAATCTCTCTCCCTACCCACTCACTCTCTCTCCCTTACACTCACTCCCCCTCCCTCTCGTCACTCACCCTCACTCTCTCCCTCTCCCAATTCCTCCTCTGTTCTTCTTCTCCCTCTTTGGTGTGCCCAAGAGTTGACAGCGGTGTGTGGCGAGCTCCAGAGTGGTCGCGGCTGGCCAATGGTGCAGTGGTTGGCTAGCGTCAGAGCTTGGATCGTTGGAGGTCGTATTACGGTACGTACCTCACCTCTGTTGTAGAAATGCATGAAATTGGTAGAAATGCTAAGAATGCATGAAATTTAGGTAAATTTACATTCCTAGAATTTTTTGTGATTTATGGTGAATTTATGAGGCCTTAATGGCCATTAATGGCATTGGTTGAGTATTGGGTCCTTTCGATTTTGCTACATGAGGTATGTGAATGGATTTCAGTTTGGTTTGTGTGGATTTGGAGTAGATTCGAGGGTCTACAATATATATTTTATGTAGATTTTATCGTAGTTGTTTAGTAGGTCTGTCCTTCACTCCCATTTAGGAGAAGAGTCGGACAGAGGTTTGGGACCGTTTTTTGGTTACGTAGAAAACAGCATACCGAACCATTTCGATATGTTATTTTTCTGTCAGTTTTGGTCCTCCTGGCCTTGTTTGGTCGATCGAATTCCTTTAGTCTGTTGTTTCATGCCTTGAGTGTTGACCGTTGGACCCAATTTGGTCGATCGATCCATTTTGGTCTACCAAATCAGAGATTTTCAAACGTTCGATTTGATTTTCGGTCGACCATTTTGGTGCCTTAAGTCCAATTCGGTCTGCAGTTTCAATTCAGTATGTCGAATTAGACCCTAGTTGCTTTTATAAAATGATTTCCGAGGGTTTTCTGGATTGGTTATTTTGTCCATTTGAGATGAGATTGTGGGGCCTTCAGTGGTGGTCTTATGGGACACTTGATGCGTCGGTTTTGTGGAGATTTTGGAAGAGTTTTCCAATGATATAAAATGTTTTTTAAATGGTTTTCAAAGGAATGATATGGCCTATTTTGGAAATGAATTTCTTGGTTTTCTATGTGGGGGGCTGAGAGACCGTGGGTCGTGCTGTCTGGACTAGGGGGTGTGACGACACTTATGGAATGGTTAGGTGTGTTACCTAGGATGAGGACAGGAGTCAAGAGACTGAAGCGAGTGTTCGTCGGGTGTTGAAGGTATGACACTCTTTGACTGTCGTTCATGAAACCAAGGTTGAGATCCATGGGATGAGGTGTTTGTAGCATGACAGGGAGGTATGATACTTTTATTGTCGTTGGGAGCACTGAGACTCGAATGTCGTCAGGTGTAGAGGTATGAGCCCTCCTGAGTACCATGTAGAGGACGCCGTGAGGAGGCGTATCCTGTGGAGGCCAGTGAGGGTGGGACATGTGCCCCGTAGCTGGTAACGTCCTGAGAGACAAGACTGTCTTTCCAATAAGAGTTCGCTTTATGAGGGTTCTCCAGATAGGAGAATAGCGGGACGACGCAGCTCTTGCATTGGGAGACACGCTGTGATATTGCAATGTACTTTGGTTGCTGCTTGTAGCAAGAATTGGTTGCATGATGCTAGGCTTCCCAATTCACTATTTGTAGTTTTGACTATTGAAAACCTTGCTTGTGGTTTTAGGCTAGTAGAGCCTTTACTTGTCAGTTTGGCCAATGTAGGTCGTGTTTTCTTGTGGTTTGTGAAATGGTTTTAAAGAAAAAATATTATAGTTTTGTTTTTTGTTATTTTCGTAAGGTGCGTATTAGATGACTTTTGTCATTTACGTTTGTTTCTCGTGGTTTTGGGTTACAAGTGCAAGCGAGTAAGTGGATTTTTGCATAGTGCACATAGTTTGGAGTCTCGTAGTCGTACACATAGGTCCTGGTTGTTAGATATTACTATTTAGCTTTTAATTTCCTGTAATTTAATTTATTTAAATTATTATGAAAAATTAGAGACATTACATTAATTCTCCTTCATTGTGTTTGTCAAAGTTCATCATAGGTTTAGTGCTCATTTCCTTGTTAAATTGACAAATAAAAGACAACATGCTAACTCATTCTTCCAAACATGTCATTCATCAAATAAAAAGCAAAATTAAATTGTGAATATTGAAATTACCTATTGGTAACTATAACTATTTATTTGTAATTATAAATCTTACTATTTATATGTTTGAATGAATAATTAATATTTAAATTTTTCGACAACCATCTTATTAAAAGTTTAGGCACACCCACAAATCAATCTTGAAAATCAAAATCCTTGACCAAACAACGAGTGAAGCAAAAATATAACTCAAAAAATTACCCCTTTAATCGAATCATGTATCTTTAGATCCAATTTAAAAAAATGTAGAGAAATCTTTTTTTTTATTTGTTCACTTTAACAATTGCAAAATTAATAAACCGATGCGATATTATCGTTGTATTGAAGTCAACCGAACCTTGCTTTCAAAACTAATCACAAAATCCTAACGAACTTAACTAGTTGAATTGGCATGCATACGCACAGTCCAACAACCACTTCTCCGGCCAACCAGCGCAAGAAACAAATAAAAACACAAAGCGATGTGACACCCAGCCATCCTCAAAAAATCAACCTCATGGCTTGCAGGCACAATCTGCCGTCCATCAGTACATCACAGTCAAAACTCACAATAAACAAACAAAAGACACCCAAAGGACTCGAAACGATTTTATGACTGAAAATCCGAAACAAGTGCGTGTGTAAAGAGAGAGTGATAAAAGTTTGCCAGCGGCTGCAGCGGAAGCGTTGCAGCGGCAGCAGGTGGTACGGAAAGAGACAGATGTATAGAGAGAGAAAGAGAGCAAGAATCAAACAGAGAAACTAGAGAGAGAAACCGGGATGTTAGTGGTAGTAGTCGTCGTATAGCTTCAGCCACGATAGCGAGAAGAGAGAGAGCGCATTTTTTTTGTCTTTTGCATGATTCTTGAGTCCTGGACTCAAACAGCAACGAAAAGGGCAAACTGGGTTTTGGGTTATTCTCATTTTGGTGGGAGGAGAAGCATGGCATGCCACTCTTGCCATCCAAGCTGATGAAAACTGGCTGGTTTTGATTCTTGGGTTGAGTTGGGTTTTTGGGTTTTTTTTTCCTTGTAATGGGGATTGATCTGAACACGATCGAGGAGGAGGAGGATGGTCTGGCGATGGGGAAGGCGGTATGCCTGGAGCTGTGGCACGCCTGCGCTGGGCCGATGGTGTGGTTGCCGAGGAAGGGGAGCTCAGTCGTGTACTTGCCGCAGGGGCATTTGGAGCGGCTGGGTGGTAGTGGGGATACTGCCGGGGGGCAGTTCCGGTTCGATTTGAGTCCCCATGTGTTCTGCCGTGTGCTGGATGTCGAGCTTCAAGTGAGTGTGTCTTTGTGTTCGTCTTCCGTTTGTGGTTTTGTGGGGCAAGGTCGTGGCTTTTTTAGTTTTGGTGTTTTGGGTTTTGATGGTGGTGTCCTTTTTGTGCCTGTGCAGGCGGAAGCTGCGACTGATGAGGTGTATGCTCAGCTCTCTCTGGTTCCTGATAGAGAGGTATTCCTTCTTCTTCTTCTTCTTCTTCGTCTTCTTCTTCTTCTTCTTCTACTTGATGCTGGTAAGGAACCTTTATACTGTTGTTGGTCCTCAATGTTGATGAGATTTGATAATAGGATGGTTTCATACTTTTTTTGCTTTGTTTTGTTTTGTTTCGGGGCTGACGACTTCATGGCATCTTTGTTTTTATTGATTTCCATGGTACTATCAGTAAGAAATGTTGCTTGTTATGTTGTGGTTCATATGGATGTATTTGTTATTAACTGTATTCATTCAGGAAGCTGAGCAACAGATGAAGGAATTTGAGCGTGAGGAAAATTCTGGGGAAATGGAGGAGCTTGGCAGCGGTTTTAAGTCGGCAACTACACCCCATATGTTCTGCAAGACCCTCACTGCTTCCGACACGAGCACGCATGGAGGGTTCTCTGTCCCTCGCCGAGCAGCTGAGGATTGCTTTCCTGCTCTGGTAAATCTATATAACAATGATTCTGATAACAAATTGATGTTCATGAAGCTTTATTCCTGTAACATGGTTCCGCCACAGTTTTCCTCTAGCAAAATGCAGTTCATCTTTTCTTTCTGTCTACTCGGGCATGTGTTTGTTCATAGATATATTGTCTTTTCGTACGTGAATGTAGGATTACAAGCTGCAGAGGCCTTCTCAAGAGCTCATCGCAAAAGATTTGCATGGAATGGAGTGGAGGTTCCGTCATATCTACAGGGGTAGGTTTTGTGCACCCTATTCATGTAACCTTGCATGACTTCTGTTACCCCAATACTTGTATTGTGTAGCCAGTAGTTGAAGTACATCTAATTCAATCATTCAACCAATCTTTATTCATGGACTTGTAACATTTTCATCCAGTCATTTTTGTATGGTCTCTTCTTAATGATATATGCTATCAACATTTGTCCATTCACCATGTGCTTTATCGAGAAACTTCAGATGATCACTTAATAAAATATATATCCCTGAGACCAAAATCACTACCTCAATGAATCTGGTAATAGATATTTCTCCCTTAACAAATAGTTTCACTTGGTTTTGTAGGCCAACCTCGCAGGCATTTGCTCACCACTGGCTGGAGTGCATTTGTAAACAAGAAGAAGCTTGTTTCAGGGGATGCTGTGCTCTTTCTGAGGTAAAAAAGACACCATTAGTATGAAAAATAAGCAAGGATATTTTTTTTTCACCTTATCAAATGACACTTATTGCACCTATACTAATATATTTTATTTCCACAGAGGTGTTGATGGGGAGCTGAGGTTAGGCATCCGTAGAGCTACTCAACTTAAAAACAGTTCTCCACATCTGGTCTGCAGGCAGAACGTGAATCCAGGGCCCATCACTGCTGTAGCTAATGCTGTGTTGACAAACAGCGTATTCCATGTTCATTACAATCCACGGTACCATCAAATCTCAAATTCATAGAAAAGCCCTTATGCTGGTACTCTTTTGCTGCTTGAAAATAATGGGCATTTCTTAAGAAGGTGATGGTAGTAGTAGTAGTAGTAGATGGTTGAAGACTAAACATGGAGGGAGAACTGTTATGGTTCCTGGTTATCCCTAAACACTTAATCTGGAGTCAAGAACGAAACTATTACTATAACAAATTATCTAGTTTTGTTACTTGTCTCCATGATGAGTTTTTATTTTGCTAAATCATATGCAGAATATCTGATCACAGTGACTTCTATATGAAGAAAAATATAGCCTTTCATTTTGTTGTTGGCTTATTTAACCTTGGTGGCTAAGATGAATTTTGTTCAATGCATGCATAGCTCATCTTTATATCAATTAATAATTCATCATGGGTTTCAATTTCTGTAATTGGATCATTCCAATTACAGATCATTCCATATCTCGAAATGGGGCATCCATATTTCTGTAATTGAGTGTTTACTTTCAATGAAAAACTGTACAGATCATTCCATATCTCAAACTCTATATACTATAAGGCAAAAATGGAGCTGTGGGTCATCTACAGCCAACGTGGCTGTAGGTGACCTATTTTTCATAAGAAATTTAGAAATCAAAATATGTGGCCTTTTAATCATTTCTTGGTCTTCAACATAGTTCAATTTAGAGAATTTTTGAGGTATGTTTTGCCATTAATTAAGTTATTTCATTTTAATGGTTAAAATTTGCTCAGATTTACTATATTTTAGGATTATTAGTAGAAAGGGTTCGGATCATTGGATGGTAATAAAGATTTTAGTATGTGTACTATACAACATAATGAACTAATCTATAAGGTGAATTTAAAAAAATATGTATAAAAAAAATAAAAAATGGATGCCTACAGCCATGAACTACTTTTCATAAGAAATTTAGAAATCAAAATATGTAGGCTTTTAATCCATTTCATGGTCTTCGATATAGTTCAATTTCAGAATTTTTGAAGTATGTTTTGCCATTAATTAGGTTATTTCATTTTAATTATTAAAATTTACTAAGATTAACTATATTTTAGGATCATTAGTAGAAAGGGTTAGGATTATTGGATGGTAATAAAAATTTAAGTTTGTATATTATACAACATAATGAACTAATCTATTAGGTGAATTTTAAACAATATGTATCAAAAAAAAAAATGGAGTGCCTGCAGCCATGTTGGCTGTAGGCTCTCCTATAACAACATTGGCCTCATGACTATAGCATGTGATCACTTTCTTTAATTTTATGCTTAATAATTTCCAGGGCAAGTGTGTCAGAATTCATAATTCCCACATGGAAGTTTTCAAAAAGCATCAGTCCTTCATATTCAATTGGAGCGAGGTTCAAAATGCGGTATGAGAGTGAAGATGCAGCTGAAAGAAGGTTAATATAACTATCACTAAATTTTCAATATTAAATAAATTCAAGTGACTTAGTATCATCTTTGACTGCACAGGTTCACTGGACTGATTACTGGGATCAGTGACCTGGACCCTCTTAGGTGGCCTGGTTCAAAATGGAGATGCCTTTCGGTTTGTACCTCATTTACATTTTTTTTGTCAGTAATTCTGTCTTGTAAATTGTGAAACACATTAGTTGCCTTTTGCTGTACCACTGCAAAGCTTGGTTACAAACATTAATTTGACTGATCTCACCATCTTGCCCTTGATGACAGTTAATGTAAATTGAACACTTTTAACAAAACAGTTATACCATATTGTAGCTGAATGTCACCAAGTTGGTTATTTGTTGTAGCATAGGCTGCAAGAGGTTGTCATTAATTGTACTGGCAGAACTGCTTGGTGACAATATGATGGTTTAATTTAGAAACTTTTTCTTTGAAGTGTGATCATGAGATTTATGAGTTAAACAACAGGAAAAGGTAAAGTCTTATTCTAAATGAAATGCTATGATTTGGTGAAAGAAAAAGATTGAAAAAGGACACATACAATAGCTATCTTTGTTAAAT
>JAMKQA010079260.1:0-10701 GCA_024699735.1 Posidonia australis
CCGGGTTGGGGAGGACGCGGGGAGGAGGAGGACTGCGGGGAGGAGGAGGACGCAGGTAGGGGAGGACGCGGTGAGGAGGAGGATTGCAGGGAAGGGAGGACGCAGGGAGGAGGAGGACGCAGGGGAGGAAAGGACGCAGAGAGGAGGAGGACGCAGGGGAGGAGGAGGACGCAGGGAGGGGAGGACGCGGGGAGGAGGAGGACTGCGGGGAGGGGAGGACACGCGGAGGGGGAGGACGCAGGGAGGAGGAGGACTGCGGGGAGGGGAGGATGCAGGGAGGGGGAGGACGCAGGGAGGAGGACTGCGGGGAGGGGGAGGACGCAGGGAGGGGGAGGACTGCGGAGAGGATTTTCGTGAGAAGGAGAGGGATTGTGGGGAAATCTGGTGAAATTCCACGAGAGGGGAGAGGAAAATGAAATGGATTGGGATTTAAATACTTTGGAAAGTAAAGGAATCAAGTTTCTTTTGAAATCATTTCTGGTTTGGTGCACAAACACCTCTATTTTGTATAGTCAACAGGAAATAGAATTCCTGTCAAATCATTTCCTTTACTTTCTGGGTGCACAAACCCCCCCTTATATACCAAACAGTGGAAAGGAATTATCTGTCAATTCCACTATACAATTCTTTATGTACTAAACACTGGAATGGAATAAAATTATTCCATTCCATTCCAAAGTTCATTCCATTCCTGTCTATTTGCATTCCAATGTACCAAACGTAGACTTAGAATAAGCCTAAAATAAAAATTACTATTCTATTGAGTTGTGTAAAAATCAGAATAAACTCGAAATAACAATCCCTATTGTGATTTACTTATTCCAGAATAACTATTCCGTGGGAAAGATGGAATAAAGTAATTCCGCTAAGTTATTCTAATAAATGTATGGATAAGATGTATTTATTTTTTGTTTAAAAATTAATACATATATAATATTATGTATACATACTTTAAATTAGATATATATCTTAATAATTAAGTTGATTATTATTAATCTATATATTTTCTACTTATTTCGACATTTATTTTGATACTTATTCTACTTTTTATTCAATCTAAAGTATCTCCTTATATACACTTATTCACCTTTAAAAAGAAATCCCATCCAAACTTAATATTATCAGAATACTAATACCATTTTCTACTTATTCCTACTTTTTTTATTCTACATCCAAAGAAGAACTTTATGAATAACCTCTATTAGGCATGCCTGCAGGTTAAAAAGAGTATCATTCACCACCCAATTCAAAGTGAAGTAACAACATGATCTGTTACCATAGGTACATGACTGAATCCCATAAAAGTGCAAGAAAATGCACATGACAAATAAAATAATAGAACGGCATGCTTATGAAGAGTACTTACTGAGAACAACTACCGCAAGCAATACAACTGATGCTACCAGTATCCATGCACGATATCGACCATACTGGAGAAGATGGGATGATTTTTTAAATCTCCATAAAGCAGCATCAATCCAAATATAAACCTTCATAGAATGTGTATCATGTCAGCACAAACAAGCCAGAACAAGAAGACAAGAGCCCAGTTATATCTACTCTGTTATAAAAATAATGGAGAAAGAAACAAGCTTGATAATAGAAGCTAACAACACAATATTTGTAACTAGAATTAGAAAAATAGTGGTGTATCTTGTTTTACAGACCTCAATAACAGTTACTTGTGAAATCAGTATCAAGAAAAAAGCTTAGTACCTAAGTTTTCATCAGACACCATTTTACGACACAAGTGGCATGTAATGTTTGAAAGTAAAGGCATTGCAAGCATAGCCTAGTTAAGGATTTTGAGAAGATGCAAGAACTACAATGGTGGACACAATGTTTGCATTTGGTCATGCAGCATAGGCAAGTGAGTAGGAAACATAAAACTTGCAAAACAGGGACCAAGAGGACAAAGCTACTGTTTCCATGTTGTGAAAGCATGCATAAAATTATTTGCCACAATGGTGTCATATGGACCTCCATAAAATGGTGGTGAGACGTCAGTAAAACAACAAGAAGAGATGTTCTGTATTTTCCCACATATTAATTGTTGAAAATCATCCTGCCTTTCATCAAATTCTGTCCTGAAACTTCCATCAATTGATCAAGCATGACCCTTCTCTTATGTTTTACAACACAGAAGGTCTAACTTTTGCTCTGAACACACTTCAAAGTACCAACCAACATTGACCAGGAACCATTAATGTAAACCTCAAAGGCTCAAATGTTGACCATTCTAGCACCCAAAGGAAGGAATAAAAGATGTATAAATAATTTAATCAGCCATAGTGGATGGATATTTACTAAAATTTCATTATTAGTCAATGTATTTTCAAATATTAAACCATGATATGTCATCTAAGTTTGTAAAGTGCAAGATCTTAAGGATTTTATGAATTGGAAAGAGGAAAGGGCACAACACACTCCTTTCAAAGAAAAGAAAAGGTAGCGATGTACAGAAATCATAGATTTGCTTGAAAATTATAGAATTCCATAAAAGCAACAGTTGTGCAATCTAACAAAGTTAGTACATGAACCCAATATAATGCTAAACAAGGCATCAACTTCAGTAATTCAAAAGACTTAAGGTTATGTATATCTCTTGAAAAAGGAAGACAGACTTAAGGGGATCATGAAGGAGAAAAAGGCATATAACATTGGAAATTTAAGGAAAAATGAAGAGATAAATGGAGCAATAGCATCATTCATGCACTAAAACTAAGAAAATGCATCCCTATTATGCCAATATCCTAAGCTTTTTATAATGGTGAATTGAGGATAATTATTTTCATCTTTCTCTACAAGGCAATTTCTCTTGGTACAAAGGGGAAAGAAGCAGTCCCAATTTCCTTCCTTTACACTTCTCCTTCTGTGTGACCTACTTGGTTCCCTATAGTCTCTAAATCTCAATAGCAGGTACACACCATCACGTTGACTACAATATCTTCGATTAGAAATTTCATATCTATCTAAAGCTACCTCATATGAAGAAATCATGAAGGAGCAGTCGAATGATTTCCTTTCTATCCACAGAGTGTCAGAGCCACAGTGTGTTACTTCCCAGTGCTCATATCCTCAACCCAAGTTTTACAGAAATCAATGACTGCTTAGTTCCAATTTTAGATACAAATGTAGCCCAGGACATTACATAAATTCAGGTGATGTAAATTTTGAAGATAAGAAGTTACGATGGTAAGAATTTAACAGAATGAAAGCAAAGAACAAAATTCTTTCTAAAAAGTGAAGACAAAAAGCAGTGTTCAAACCAGTCCATGATCAACATTATTAAAACACACTAATAAATAAAGACCATCTAATAGCAAGATGATACAAGTTTCAGTTATTAAGTCTTTAATACAAAATCCTTTTGTTTTTTTATACAAGTGGAAAGAAAATGAGATAACATCAACACTGAACTTCCAGATTCTAATTTGACAGAAACTTCACTACATGTAGACAAATGGCAAACAAATTACAGGATGTGCAGTGCAAAACAATATATATGTATATTGCATGCATATGCCTTGTACATGATGCTGACCTAGAAATTATGCAAAACATTTTTTTTTTTTTGGATTGGTGATACTCGTAGTGTTTGAACCTATGAGTATAAAGATTATAAAAGGCAACCTGTTCAACTGGAGTAATATTGAAACTTGATGAAAGTAGATGGTCATTGTCTAAGGTAAAGCCATTTGCAGCTTCTCCATCTTTTCTCCTCTTTGTAAAACTCCTAGTTACCTTGTTTATATTCACAAACCACAGATTTCTCAAGAACCTTAAAACAGATCCTCTTAATCTCCTCCTAGCCGAGAAGCACCTTGTGTTAGAATCACCCACATCACCTGCTTCCACATCATACAGCCCAGACTGATCATTCGACCTTTCACATTCAAGTTTAAGCTCAACAATTTCGCTACTATTAGAAGCTGAATCACAGCAGCCTCTCACAAGGTTACTTTCAGAATCATACTGTAGATTTTGATCCATAGAGTCACTCCCGGACAGGAATAATGCCAGCCCATTTATTTCTGGTTCATTTAAGTTCATAGATTGCCGATTTCCATTCAAATCTCCTGCAGCCATGTTCTCTAAGCTTTTTCCCACCTGAGCAATTTGTTCACCTATAGCTCTAATAAACTGACGATGACTTGATATTGCATGTGCTCTAGAATTGGATGTATTGGTCAAAGCAGCAAAACGCACAGCTCCCTCAAAATCCTCCAACTAAAAATGAAAAGCAAGATTAGCTGATTGGAATGATTATGTTGATAATAAGGCAATACTGATCAAAAGAAAATGTATATTAAAATACCTGCCATTTGGTTGTCTCTAAAGCTGTCATAAGATCACGCCTATGAAACTGTATAGCACTAAGAATTTTACTATCTGATGTGTGTCCTTCCACAAGTGTTTGTTCATGTAACAACAATCGATAAATTGATTCCATCCTAAAGCCAAGGAAGAATAATTATAGAGTAAACTAGCCATGTCCAGTTTAGGGAAGAAATGCTATTGCAAAAAATATTTAACAAATAATAGGGATGTTATCTCACCATAAAACCAAGGTTAATAATAATAGAGACGGCAAACAAAAATAGTAGGCGGAGGTAACAAAAAAGTCTTTACAAGTAAAAGTCCATGTGGTTTCATGTAAATCTGACTCATAGACATACCATTTTCCATCCAAATTGTCATTTTAGAGTTTATCAACCAATAGTCGAATTCTAAAAAAGTAAGACCAACAGCTGTCAAGAAATAATTTCACGTCTTCTGCCCTAAAGTCTAATACATAACGATCCATTTTTACACACAACCTTACAGAACTTCCATAAAAAAATGGAAAAGAAGAAGAAGGCATTTCCAGTTTCACTTGCTTCCAGCTTCTTCTACCATTGAAAACACACTTGGAATTTTGAATCTGACCATAAAACACAAAAAGGAAAGTATACACAAACAAATCAAAGCAACATAGCTAATGAAAGTCTACCCAGAAGGAAAACAACAACAACGAATACAAAATTCTCCATTATCATAGGAAAACCAGGTTTATTACAACATTGAGAAATCACGAGAAAAACAATTATCCAAAAAAAAGACTACGTGATTACGATGAAACCACGGTTTCCCCAAAACAAAACCATCAAAATCTACAACTCAACACACAAGCTCCTTACAGTGGAAGGAAAAAGGACAAAAAACAAGAAGCTACAATCTCATTATTGACACAGAAAACTTTGGTTTCCTCGCAAAAGTCAAAACCAACAAAAGAAAAGAGCAAGCTAAAATCCTCAGATTAACCGATCAAATTTGGCAGCGTTGGCGACAGCAAATCGAGACCGACCTGTCCGCCGAGTCCTGCACGACCTCGGCAGCGGCGAACAGAGGATCCGACTCCCACCTACCGAAACCCTCCGCCATGTCCAAAGCTAGAGAACCACAACACCACCACCCATCGTCAAAAAGCAAACAACACCAATGCGTCGGTTGGCAATTGCAGACGAGTCCCACGCGAAACTCCAACGCCAAATCTTATTGTTTGGTTTCTGGAATCCAAGAAGAGAGAGATTTGGGGGAGAACACAAAGGAGGGGAGGAACAGGACAAGGGGGAGAAGGTAATCAGGTGAGAAGAAGAAATGAAGAATCCGTTTTTATTCCTTGTTATTTTTATTTTATTTGTTAGTGTGTGTATGATAAGTACCTTAGTCCTTAGGGTGGGCATCGGGAAAGGGGAAATCTCTGGCTCCGTGTTTTTGAGGTATTAATTATTAGATGAAATAATTTGTGTAGTTCTCTATAGTAAAATTTTCTGTAGTCATCTCATTTATTTTAGTTTTTTTTTTTAAATAAAATTTAATTATATAATTAGTTAATTTATAATATAATCTACTATGCGTTAAGTTTTCATCATAGAGTTATATTCATCATTAAATTTTAATCTAAAATTTAAGAGTTAAAATTTAACAAAACAGGTTGAAATTTAAGACCTTTAGATTAGAAGTTAATGGTTGTTTGATTTAAATGAAAAGTTCACTATGTATTTATGGATATCTAATAAATATATCTATACGGTTATTTCTTTTTTTTTATGTCTTTATGAAAAATAAAAAGTTACCAACATACTTCTTATATATAGACACCTAGATAATTAATTATGGGTCTTTTCGGTGATTGCCGTAGCACTTAACGATGGTTAAGATGATGATAGAGTTGGAGTTTTGTAGGGAAACCCAGTCAATGGCAGAAATTTTTATTCCTCCAGAAAAGCCAGCGAGCAAATGGAAGAAACGCACGTCAGAATTTAAATAACTCGAGGTTGGTCATTTATTGAGATGTTCAATATTGTTGAGAAGGACCTTGCTAATGATGTACAATCCACGATGAAACAGATGGTGTGATGGAATTATGCCATCGGTTGGTTTGTTCTCAGCAAAAACTGAAATTTCAGCTGTCGAAGTGCTAACATAATGTCTTGGACGATGCAGAATGAATGCTGCCTTGCATGAATTAGAGTTCGTCTTTCGAAGAGAACAAAAATAACCTTGTCGATGTCTTCACCGCCAGGTAGATGTTCTCATCGAGTGCAGCAACATGATGATAGAGAACCAAGTATTGGTGTCGCATACTAGTGAATCCGTTCCTAACCAGGCAAGGGATTTCTAACCCATATTACAAGTACAGCACTAATACATTCACCCAGCACCACAGGCACAGACACCAGCATCAAAGCAATTAAGCACGGTAAAAGATGCGAGTAAATCGCACCAAGCAAAGTCTACGAAAAAAATATATCACTGCATAATTAATCACAGCAGGAAGAAGTTTCGTTCTGATAAATTCAAAGTTCGAGCTCCATTACAAATAGGAAAGTTTGGAAGTCGTCTAAGCAAAACTTTTTTTGGTAGTTGTTTTCAGATAACTGTCCCACTATTTTCCAATAGCATAGTTGAGATAATAAAACCAAAAACGCGATGATCACTATTCATACAGATGGCCTTCTCCCAAAACTGGCATATCCTCATGGTTTTTCTGCCCTATCAAAGAAACGACAGAATCAGACCGTGCCAAGAGAGAGTGAGAATAAAAGGGATTCATAATTCATACCATGTGCAAACAAGGCTCAACTAGTGAAAAATGAAATTAAACATGTAGATTGGTGTCAAGATACCGGCTTCGTGACAAAGGTACAGAGACATACCGATATCCAAATGAAATAAACAGAGAATAATTAAAAATGATCGGTGTAATACGGAAGTAGGGTGCTATAGACTGTACTTCCATGCATTTACTTAGCCTGATAGGGGAGTGTAATAGATAATAGAATAAAAAGTTGTTATTTCTTCTTTTTACTTTTTTCCTTCTATTGGTTGATCCATGACGTGTTCAGGTTGTTATTTTTGTCTTCTTTGAGAAAGTCCTAGAAGACCTTAGCTGTATATATGTATCCCTTGTATACTCTTTGTAATATGTTACGTGAAAACCATTCACAACAATTCCTTATCCTTCAATTTCTTCTCTTCTCCTCCTCCAGATCTGTTCTCCACCTTTCTCCTTTTCGACTTGGTATCAGAGCTATGTCCACTAGAAATGCAATCTCTGCTCAACACACTCCGTCATCGGTGAACGTACAGAGTCTTGTTCCAATCAAACTGGACGAGATGAACTATGTAATTTGGCGTGCTTCTTTCTTGGCTCTTCTCCGTGGTCACAATCTTCTTGGCTACATTGATGGAAGCTTCACCTGTCCGGTGCAAGAGGATGCAGCAGTCGTGTGGAAACGGCAAGATCAGCTTCTGGTAAGCTGGATATTTTCTTCTCTGTCAGCACATGTTCTTTCTCAGGTTGCTAATCAAACTTCCACTATGGGAGTTTGGAAAACCTTGGAGCGTCTATATGCTTCCAAGTCTCAAGCTAGAATCCTGCAGCTCAAGCTTGAGTTGCAAACCATTAAGAAGGGTAATCTGTCGATGACAGATTACATTGGTCGTGCTATAGCTTTAGTCGACAGTCTCGCCATCTCTGGATCGGCAATCACAGATGAAGAACTTTTCCTTTATGTTTTGGGAGGATTAGGGCAAGAGTATGACTCCTTTATTACGAGTATCACCACACAAGCATCTATGGTTCAGTTTTCAGATCTGCAAGGTATGTTGTTTAATCAAGAACTGCATATGAACAGGTTGGTTAACTCTGTTCCTACAGTCAATTTTGCTCAGAATACTCACAGTAACAATCAACGGGGAAATCGTGGCAGAGGACAGTCATCTGGAGGAAGAGGTAATCGCAGTAATGGTAATACCAGGGTACAATGCCATATTTGCAATAAGTTGGGTCATTCTGCACTAAATTGTTTTAAATGATTGGACATTGAAAATTTTGCCCCAACTAAAACTAATTCAAGTGTTTTTCATGCTAATGCAAATGTGGCATATGGAGGGGAAATAATTCCTGAACATGCAGTGTGGTACCTTGACTCTGGGGCAACACATCATGTTACCAATGATGTATCAAATCTGTCTGCCAGTGTTCCATATGCAGGGACGGACTCACTAGCTGTTGGAAATGGTAACCAGTTACCAATTACTCACCAATTACTCACATTGGTGCTTCTGCAGTTCATACTGATAATGGTAAAGCTAGATTGAATAATGTTTTAGTTGTTCCTCAAATTACGAAGAATTTATTATCAATTTTTCGATTTTGTAATGATAATCCACTTAATATCGAGTTCGATAATCGTGGGTTTTCTATAAAGGATCGGCGAACTCAGGCACCAGTGCTACGGGGGCAAGCTAGAGGAGAACTCTATCAACTGGGAATAAAACAGACCAATGATGCAGATTTGCAGGCTCTAACTGCTGTGAAGACGTCGGCTGATATGTGGCATCATAGGTTGGGCCACCCCACCCCAATCAACAGAGAACATTGTCCACGATTTCCTTAAATCAGTTGCCTATGAATGAAACTCAATTAAACTTTTGTAATGCATGTTGTTTGGGAAATGTTCATAAATTACCATTCAAAGATAGTCAGTTTGTTGATGATAAACCACTTGCTCTTATTTACACAGATTTATGGGGTCCAAGTCCCTTGCCATCAAGACAAGTATTCAGATATTATATCAACTTCACTGATGCTTCAACGAAATACACATGGTTATATCCATTAACCAGTAAATCAGAAGCACTTCAAGCCTTTATTATCTTCAGAACAGAAGTTGAAAAGAAGTTAAATAAATCAAATAAATGCATACAAAGTGATAATGGTGGAGAGTACCTAGCTTTTAAAAGTTATTTATAGGCCAATGTAATACAGCACAGGTTTGCTTGCCCCTACACTAATGAGCAAAATGGCTCATCTGAAAGGAAACATCGCCATGTGGTTGACACAGGATTAACCATTCTTGCACATACTGATTTACCAAAGTCCTTTTGGCCTAAAGCCTTTCAATGTGCTGTACATTTGATAAATAGAATGCTAGTTTCAAAATTGAATGACAAGTCTCCTCTTCAAGCCCTGTTTAATATCAAGCTAGATTACTCTCTTCTCAAGGTGTTTGGCTGCAGGTGTTATCCAAACTTAAGACCGTATCAGACCAACAAGTTCAACTTCAGAACTGTTTCATGTGTATTTTTGGGGTATTCATTACAACATAAGGGTTATCTCTGTTTTTCTCTAGAGCACAACAGAGTATTTATTTCTCGAGATGTTGTGCTTAATGAGAAAGATTTCTCACTTAATTCCAATCTTGCCAATATATCTTCAAAAGATGTGCAGGAACAATCAGAGGGGGTTATTTCACCTACAGTTGTTTTACCATGCAGATCTTCAATTATGCAAAATAATAGCAGCAACTCAGAATCCTCTATTCAAGCAGAGAATGATACTTCTCAGTTTGATTCAGTATCTTCTACGCCATCAGAACAGATGCCAAAGATGACAGTAGATGTGAATGACAATCGCCTAGTTACAAGAGCTACAAGAGGAATATTTAAGCCCAATCCAAAGTCTGCTCTCCATATTACAGGATCAAGATCAATTCCATCTTCAGTTACTCAAGCTCTTAACGACACCAAGTGGAAGCAAGCAATGGAGAATGAATATAGAGCTCTACTGAAAAACAATACTTGGAAATTGGTGCCTCCTCCTTCTAGTGCCAATATAGTTGGAAGTCGATGGGTATTTAAAGTTAAAGAAAAATCTGATGGCTCAATAGAGCACTATAAAGCAAGGTTAGTTGCACAAGGGTTCTCACAGAAATATGGGATTGATTATACTGAAACCTTTAGTCTTGTGATTAAGCCTGTTACAATCCGATTGCTGCTAAGTATTGCCTTCTCTAGTGGTTGGAACTTAAGGCAATTGGATGTATCTAATGCCTTCTTACATGGTGATATACATGAAGAAATCTACATGAAACAACCTCCTGGATTTTTTGATCCAAGTAGGCCAAGATATGTCTGTAAACTTCAGAAGGCACTCTATGGATTAAAACAAGTCCCTCGAGCTTGGTTTAATCGTATGAAAGACTTTCTCCAAGAGCAAGGTTTTGTTGCATCAAGGTGTGATACATCATTGTTCATCAATAGAAAGGGACAGGAAGTTATCTACATACTTATATATGTAGACGATATAATCCTAACAGGCTCTTCTTCACAAGCAGTTAATCATATTATTGGTCTTCTGTCAAAGACATT
>JAMKQA010079263.1:0-13473 GCA_024699735.1 Posidonia australis
ATTCGGATGGAGCATTTTTTAATCCAAATGGCATAACATTCCATTCAAAATGCCCAAATGGAACGGTGAAGGCAGTTTTATACCTATCTTCCTCCTGTAATTGTATCTGCCAAAAACCCGATTTCATATCAAATTTTGAGAATATATTTGCTCCTTGCGTTCTCTTGATTAAGTCTTGTTTATTGGGTATAGGATATCTAATCCATTGCAAGACAGAATTAAGAGGTTTATAATTTATAACTAATCTTGGAACTCCTCTTTCAAGTTCTGCTGCATTTTCAACATAAAACGCTGCACAGCTCCAAGGGGATGAACTTGGTCTAATAAGATTTTTATCTTGTAAACCTCTACGCAAAAAATTACATGTTCCTAAGTAAAGACTGAGGTTTCCAGGGTTAAATCAACAAAAATGTTAAAGAAAACATTTTATGCAATTTTAAGGAAGTTGGGGGTTAAATGTGCAAAATTGTGCATTTTTCAAAATTAGGATTCCTAAGGTCTAATCTATAATTTTGCAAGTAAAACATTTGTTCAGTGTAATTTTGAAGAAATTCAGGGTTAAATGTGCAAATTAGTGGACTCATGCATGAAAATATAAATTTCCAAGGACTGATTCGCAAATGTGCTATAAAAACATGCGTTCAGTGTAATTTTGGAGAAATTTAGGCCTTAAAATGAAAATCTATGCACTTCTTGAGTAAAAACATGAATTTCTAGGGTTTGGTTTGCAAATGTGCCAGAAAATCATATTTTCAATGCAATTTTAGTGAAGTTCAGGGTTTTATGTGCAAATTAATGGACTTAAGGTGAAAGAAAACTAAATCAAAGGATTTTATGTCAAAATTTAAAGCTTGAGAAATAGTAAAAGAAAAACACAAGGACCACACTGCAAATTTACAAAACAAAACATTATTAAAATGATTTATAAATGAATGTAGGGACTGAAATGCAAAATAAAAGGACCTAAATGTAAGAAAAAGAAAAGAAAAGAATTTTTTTAAAAGAAGTTTTTAAAAAACAATTGATGGTCGCCACGACTGCACCTCACTGGTGACGACCGTTTGGGAAGCCATCCATGGCTTCCCTAACACCTGATCATGCATCCAAATGGGTGGGAAGCAAGAAGGAAGAAAGGGGAGAAGATCCATCGACTCCGATCAAGCTTGTAACGGCCTGGTTCCTCCCCCACCTTGCTCGTTGGCATCACGACTCTGGCGATGGGCCCGAAGAAGACAGAGCCACTGGAGGCGGTGGAGCAGCGGTCCAGGGCTCCTAGAGGCTCGACAACGTGGAAGGGAAGTTTCCCACTGCTTGAGGGCAAGATAGGCAGTGCATACTCCCCTTTAAACCAAGCTCGTTATCGTCTCTGGCAACGTCGACTGCGGAGCGCAATCGAGGCTTGGAGTGGGGTTCTAAGGCTTCCAAAGTCCAGAGGGAGTAGAGAGGAAGGTTCTCCGATGATCAGGGAGGAGCCACGCCACGAGAGACGCACGGTGGATCTTTACTAGAGGTCGTCTTCTCCGGCGACAGCAAGCACTACGGGCGGCGAGCTGCTTCCAGTGGCGTCTAGGAGGGCTATGCGGTTTCCAAAGTGGAGGAGAAGCAAGGAGGGATCTAGCCTAGCTTCTCCACACACAGCAGGACACGAATCACTCAGTGTATTCGTGCCCCTACTTCTCTCGCCAGAAAAAAGGGTCCGGCGACCTATAGAACTTGAATTCCGGCCAAGGAAACCTTAATTCTCCTCTAGAATAACTCCAGGGAGATTGTGGAGGACCTAGGGAACAAAAAAGGAAGAGAACTGAGCTTGATCAACGCATACCTGAGCTGACAGAAGGTGTGGGCTATTTCCGGTCGTCGAAGCTCATCGGATAAGGTGACTAGAGCTCTAAACTACTCTTCCAAGCCTCCTCAACAATGTAAAGCTACTCGGATTGCTCTGGTAGGTTTGATTACTCTGGTTTAAGTGTTCTCCTCTTGGTTCCTCTCCTCTCAAGCCTTCTCTCTCCTTTTTTCAAGCTTTTTCCTCTCTCTTTTTAAGCTTTTCTCCCCCCTCTTTTCCTCTTGCAAATGGGGGTATTTATAGGCTTGCAATGGTTGGGTTGTTTGGGTTGTTATGGGTAGTTTGTTATGGGTTGTTATAGGTAGTTAAAGGTTGTTATAGGTTGTTATGATGAAGTGGGAAGTGGTTAGGATTTGTTTAGGTTGTTAGAGATTGTTATAGAATGTTATGGGTTGTTATGATGGAGTGGGAAGTGGTTAGGGTTTGTATAGGTGGTTAAAGGTTGTTATAGGTTGTTATAGGTTGTTATGATGAAGTGGGAAGTGATTAAGATTTGTTTAGGTAGTTAGAGGTTGTTATGGGTTGTTATGATGGAGTGGGAACTGGTTAGGGTTTGTTTAGGTGGTTAGAGGTTGTTATAGATTGTTATGATAAAGTGGGATGTGGTTAGGGTTTGTTTAGGTGGTTATAGGTTGTTATAGATTGTTATGATGGAGTGGGAAGTAGTTAAGGTTTGTTTAGGTGATTAGAGGTTTTTATAGGTTGTTATGATGAATTGGGAAGTTGTTAGGTTGTTAGTTGAATTAGGGTTTTGGATTATGGCTTAGGATTAGGTTTAGGGTTTTGGATTGAGGTTTTGGCTAGGTTTAGGGTTTAGGCTAGGTTTAGGGTTTAGGTTAGTTTAGGGTCGAGCTGCAAGTATATGGGGTATCTACAGATACCCCTTCCTTGAGCAAGGTCAGAGGACGAATGGAACAGAGACTGATGCTCAAGGTTGACAATGACACCCCGCCCCCTCTTACAAGGAAAAGAGAACAAGATGAGAAGACTACTGCTTTCAGATCACACACTGAGAATCAAATGACACAAAGTTATCGGACTTGTGAACCAGATAGTTTGGGTTATCAGCCCACTTCAGACAATGTAATGATTGTCAACTGAGTAGTTCGGGCTACCAGCCCAAGAGAAAGGGGGCATGATAGGATACCGGACCTATTGACTAAAAAGATAGACCCCTTGTCGAGTGTCAATCAGGTAGTTCGGGGTACCAGCCCAAAGAAAGAGGTTAGTCTAGTCCATCCGGAACACGACCAAATGGGGCACCACCGATTCCAACCATCTCGAGCAGAAATCGAAAGGGGCACGGTAAGATAGCAAACTTACCGACCGGAGGGTATGGCAAGCTTCGGACTTACCGATCAAGAGAATATGGCAATTTTCGGACTTACTGACTGAGAGAAAATGGCAAGTTTCGGACTTACCGACAGAAAGATGGTAAGTTTCGGACTTAACGACCAGGAGATGGCAAGTTTCGGACTTACCGACTGGGAGATGGCAAGTTTCGGACTTACTGACCAAGAGATGGAAAGTTTCGGACTTACCAACTAGAGGGAATATGGCAAGTTTCGGACTTACCGACCAAGAGATGCCAAGTTTTGGACTTACCGACTAGGAGATGGCAAGTTTCGAACTTACCAATCGAAACATGGCAAGTTTCAAACTTACCGACGGAGAGATGGCAAGTTTTGGACTTACCGATGGAGAGATGGCAAGTTTTGGACTTACCGATCGGAAGGAGTATGGCAAATTTCGGACTTACCGACTGAAAGATGGCAAGTTTTGGACTTACCGATCGGAGGAAATATGGCAAGTTTTGGACTTACCGACCGAGAGATGGCAAGTTTCGGACATACCGACTGGGAGATGACAAGTTTCAGACTTACCAACCGAGAGATGGCAAGTTTTGAACTTACCGACCAAAAGATGGCAAGTTTCGAACTTACCGACCAAAAGATGACAAGTATCGGACTTACCGACTGGAGGGAATATGGCAAGTTTCAAACTTATCGACCGAGAGATGGCAAGTTTCGAACTTATCGACCGAGAGAAATTATGACAAGTTTCGGACTTACTGACCGAGAGATGGCAAGTTTTGGACTTGCCGACCAGAGGAAATATGGCAAGTTTTGGACTTACCGACCAAGAGATGGCAAGTTTTAGACTTATCGACCAAGAGGATATGGATAGTTGACGGATGCCAATCTGATAGTTTAGAATATCAGCCCAAGGAAAGGGCATGATAGGATATCAGACCTGTCAACGAAGAAAGAAAAGTTTACTATGTGGGATATGCTTTGGACCTCGCATGAGGCCTAGAAGAAAATGAAAACAAGACTTGTTCGACTAAAGCAAGTCCAGCAGAGTAGATATTACCGAGATTCATCCGTTCGGAGTGAATCTGGGACAGGAACTCCTAGACCTCGTCCGAGGTCTAGAAGAAGATGGAAACAAGACTTGCTCGACTAGAGTAAGTCCAACAGAGCAGATTGGATTCCGCCCTACCTGATACAGAAGTCTATGACGACTTCATTCGTCCAGGCCTAGGCAATAAAACAAAATTCTCACTATTATCCAAGTAGTCCCCAATGCCAAGTCGACCGGTAGAAGAGAGCAGCAGTTTGAACCAGTTAAGCACATGTTGTTGCAATGGCAACTTCTACTCCATATCAACCATAAGCAACAAAACAAGCTAGCCAAAAGTGTTCCGATGAATTTTATTATAGTAGTCGAATACAATGAAGTGATTACACGTATTTCAACTTGCAACGAACCAGTAGCATAACGTGAATATCAAGGTCTGCGTCATCCCTAGATCTCTTTGAGCCTGGAGCTTTGGGAAAAAGTGTATGGCTCGAAGCAACGCTATGGATCAGCCAGGTTTCTTCAACTTCGACTTCATAATCTAGTGTGCAACCCTTCCCTTCTATGACTGCGAGATCCTTCAATCATATGGAGCCACTAAGTAGGCGAGATAGCTCCTTAGTCATCGCATAAGAGCTTGGAGGGTACTGCTGCAACGAAGCTGGCATTAGCCCCTATACAAAGAAATCTTGTTGGTAGTCGAACTGCCGCATCACATGAACTAGATGATACTCAACTCCACCAGTCAGCCGCGGCAAGATGATAAACTGCATATCGGCTGTATTGAAGAAAGCCTCAAATTTATGAGTGGCCGAAGGAATGATGCACTAGATGACCTTATCTTCTGTCAATCTCTCCAACCGCTCATACTCCTTGCGAACTGAGGTAAGCATGCAAGCATGATCGCTTTGACAATAGAATTCATAGGCCAACCATTGTGGGCGTAAGACTTCTACACCCAGATGATCGACCAACCACAATTGTACAAAAGCTCCACATCCATAAAAGTGTCGGCATCGTCGTAATGACCGGTCTAAAGCCCAGTAAGTCTCTGCTAGGATAACTGGGGCCAAGTCTATCTGACGGGTGACCACTGCCAAAGCAATCTCAGCGACCTCAATGTTCACAACCGTCCGACCATGGCTAAAAACCAACTCACCTAAGAAGCGGATGACAAAGTCTTTCAACCATAGCTCATCGCCTACGGAGGTGCGCATTCCAGTCACCTTGTCAAAGTAAGCCAGTTGTAGCATAAGAGATTGTCCATCTGATAAGTTGACAACCACAATCGTCGGTTGACAAGCTGGTCAATTCACTCAAGATTGAGGAGTATCCGTCGCGCAACATAAACATAGTGGGCTCCAAAAACTTCAGCAGACAGCACACTCGATGGTCCTCCTCCAAAGTAGGAGTCAATTCAACTCTTTTGATGCGGAATACATGATGGGCTGGCTTCCAGAACTAGGCAGCTACACACAAAAAGTATCAAGAGACCTCCACATTTGCGATATCCAGAAATTCTGAGGAGATACCCCAAGTCCGCAGCTTGTTGCTATCACAGACCGTTAATTTCCCAATCCATGCTTGGTGAACATTTGAGCAGTGCATAGGTATAACCATCATGGGGAAACCCTTGATCAATAGGGGGTTTCAGCTTCTCCTGATTCAAGCCACACCAGAAAGAGAAGAAGAGTTCCTACAGAACATTCTCAAAACATTGGTTTAGAAATAGACTACAACTCTGTTCCATACAACAATATTTTATAAAGTCTCATGCAAACAAAAAGAGTGCAGCACAACTGGAATTGAAAATCAGGAAGACTAGCCCAAGGCTAAGGTTGAATGTTACAATCAGGAACTGACTAAACAGCGAGCTATTGAACGGACTAAATTGTGTGTATAGCCCCCTGATTACTAACTGGTCCCGACCAAGTGCCAAATTGATGAGAGACAACGATCAAATCTTGATGATCGGGATTGTCTGATGACTGAGCCGTCATATGGTACTTAATAAGCCGAATGAGGTAACTGGTATGCCCCTCGAGTAGATTACGGGGATCCTCAACCTATAGAGCAGCTGACATGCCCCTGGTCGAGTACTGGCTCAGTGTGTCTAACAATAGGACAGCTGAAATGCCCCTGGTTTGACATAAATGGCCTTAACCAACAAGAGCAGCTTGCATGCCCCTGGTTTAGGTGATGTCCTCCTAATCCTCTTAGGTTGAAAGCTGCTCACATGCCCCAGCTAAAAGGACCAGATTAGACTCTGTGACATGCATGCATGTATGCTGAATGATTTGTGAGATATTATTAGCGCCCTCAGCATTGGAATGCTTATCACCATGTATATAAGGAAATGGTAGCACCAATACTCACGAGACTCTATCCAAGCCCTTAGTTTTTTAGGTGGCTCACTGGAAATGCAATATTGTGTCCTGAGCTCCATTCCAAACCCCACTGGACCACACCCCTATTTTGTTTTCTTTATTCTTTCTCCCTCATAGGCATGTGAGTTCACTTTTCCCAAGCTTGGAGGTAACAGGTACTTGGTCTATAGTGGGGAGTTGCTATTGTTTAAAGGGTTGGCTAGGCCCTTTTGGAATATGCTTTCTAGGTACTCACTCCAACTCCTCTCCAAGATAAGTTGTAGGGACAACGCTACCCGACACGTCTCTCTCTTTAGGACTGACTTCTATCTGCAACTTATGTCTTTTAATTTATTTATGCCCTTTCACAGATATATTTTTATTTTATTTCTCACACCCTCATTCTCACCCTTAACATTTTATCTCCCTCTGGGTGGTGTATGTTCCCTATGCGATTTGGATACTTTGCCCAATTCACAATGAAAGGTGATGCCGTCACTCCCTAGGTTACCTAATACCTGAGGAGGTGCTACGCATTCCCAACATTGGCAAGCTTATTCTGCTTAACATCATCGGACTAAGATCCATGCATGTGATGATGATGACAATCACTTGCCTATAAATGTGTATGCTGAATGGGGGTTAGTATGTGCTAAGATGCAAGGCTACATGGATGCAGAAAACATTTATAAAATGAATTCGTGCATGCATGGAGAAAGATGACAGTGTCGCAGAGTGAGGACATGAGGCTTATGATCACTGATAGTACTTCTTCAAGTAACATGAATTAATTGACTCTGACTGTTCAACGTGGTTCATGTCCTCTAGGATTACTGCTCCTCTAGAGAAGACCTGTTTGACTACAAACAATCCATGCCAGTTGGGTTTGAACTTGCCACAACCATCAGGGAGATGTATAGCTCGCAAGACCAGGTCCCCTGGCAAGAAACTTCTAAGTCAGACCTTCTTCTGATAGGTTTTGGCCATCTGTTTTTGATAGCATTGTGCATTATGCATAACCTACAATCAATGCTCATCTATCAAGTTTAGCTGAACAAAGCGGTCCTCAATCCACTCAACTTCTTCCAACTCTGCTTCCTTCAAGACTCTGAGCGAGGGTATCTCCATCTCTATAGGTAGGACTGCTTCCATACCATACACTAAAGAATATGGAGTTGCTCCTGTTGAAGTCCGGACTGATGTTCTGTAAGCCCACAAAGCATATGGGAGCCTGTCATGCTAGTCTTTATGTGTTTCCGCTATCTTCTTAAGAATCTTAATTAGATTCTTATTGGCGGATTTTATAGCCCCATTCATTTGAGGACGGTACGGGGAGGACCTGTGATGCCTGATATGGAACTCTTGTAGAAAGTCCTTGACCTTTTTGGCTATGAAATTTATCCCACTATCAAAAATAATTGAATGCAGGACCCCATATCGGGTAATGATATTGTTCCTGATAAATTTTTCAGTCACCAAGACTGTCACTGTCTTGTAAGAAGCTGACTCCACCCATTTAGTAAAGTAATCAATAGCTACCAAGATGTACTGATGTCCGTTAAAAACTGCTGGGTGGATAGCTCCGATAACGTCTATTCCTCATGTTGAAAAAGGTCAAGGTGACGACATGTTATGGAGCTATTGCGCGGAGTGCATGAATGAAGTTGCCATGGACCTGACAACTGTGACATCTTCGCACAAACTGACAGCAGTCTGTCTCCATGGTTGATCAGAAATAGCCCTGTAACATTATTTTCTTGGCTAGTAACACCCCATTCATATGTGGTCCACATGTCCTAGCATGCACTTGCAACATTACTGTATCGGCCTCCTTTTTATCTAGACAGCGTAGAAGTACTTGATTGTAAGACCTTCTGTATAAGTGACCTACTCCAAGTACATATTTTGAAGCCAGTCGGATCATAGTCTTTCTGTCTGCAGCTGATGCATCTAGATGATGACTTACGGTTTCTGAGAAGACTTTCATGTCATGATACCATGGAAGCTCTTCTGTGGAGTTTACTTCCTCTATGCTTATGCAGTGTGCCGGCTAGTTTGTGCAGGTTACCGACACTTTCATCGTATCATTCTCTTGTATGGACATCCAAGATGCGAGAGTGGCTAGCGCATCTGCGTAGGCATTCTTGGCCCTGTTCATGAATAAAAAACGTATTTCCTCAAATTTGGCCATTAGCCTTAGAAGATGGTTATGGTATGGCACCAATTTAAGTCTTTTGTTCTCTAGTTACCATTAACCGGTGAGATGACCAACATGGCATCGCCATGCACATGTAGTTTCCACGCACCCTGTTCTAATGCCGCCTGCAATCCAAGAATACATGCCTCATACTTTGCTACATTGTTGGTGCATACAAAGGTCAACTTCCTAGCAAAGGGAATCATCTGGCCTTGCAGGGTCTCTAGTATTGCACCGATGCCCATGCCTCTCCTGTTAACTACTCCATCAAAGTAGAGCTACCACCGCTCTTTGTCATGGGGTCCTTCTGGTTCATCTTCCTCCATGGCAAACAGTATATCCTCATCAGGGAACTGAGTCTGTAGGAATTGAGGGTAAATCTGCTAAATGATCTGCAACGGCCTGTCCCTTCATAGATTTCTGAGTGACAAAAGTGATATCAAACTGAGATAAGAGCACCTGCCACTTGACACATCTACCCACCAGCGCAGACTTCTGGAACAAGTATTTCATAGGATAATGTCGGCACAACAATAGAACGGGATATGTCATCATGTAATGCCTTAGGCGTTGTGTGGCCTAGACAAGGGATAAGTATACTTTCTCGATTGCAGTGTACTTAACCTCGCAATCATTGAATTTTTTACTCAAGTACTAAATGGCCCTCTCCTTACGGCCTGTTTCATTATGCTAACCCAAGACTGTGCCCATTGAATGTTGTGTTACTGACAAATAGAGCAATAGAGGACGCCCTGGTGTCGAGGGAACTAAGACTGGTGACCTTACCAAGAACTTCTTAATCTTGTCAAAAGCTTCTTAGCATTCTTCACTCCAGTGAATCTGTGTGTTCTTCCTCAAGAGCTTGAAGATCGGCTCACAAATCGGTGTCAGTTGGGCAATGAACCGGCTGATACACTGCAACCGCCCAAGCAACCCTTGGACTTCCTTTTTTTATTATAGGAGGAGGCATCTCAATAATGGCTTTAGCCTTGTTCGAATCCACCTCAATTCCTCTTTGGCTGATGATATATCCTAGTAGCTTGCCTGATGACACCCTAAATACACATTTGTTGGGGTTAAGCCGTAGTTTATATTTTGGCAAGCGGTTGAACAACTTCCTTAAACAAGTAATGTGTTTTTTAGGCTCCTTTGACTTGGCTATCATATCATCCACATAGACCTCGATATCCTGGTGCATGAGATCATGGAACAATGCTGTCATCGCCCTTTGATATGTGGCCCCGACATTCTTGAGCCAAAATGGCATAACTCTGTAACAGAATACTCCCCATAGGGTGATGAAGGACGTTTTCTCCATATCCTCTTCTGCCATTCTAATTTGATTATAACATGAGAATTCGTCCATGAATGACAACATTTTGTGTCCTACAGTATTATCCACTAGTACATCGATGTGCGGGAGTGGAAAATCATCCTTCGGGCTTGCTTTGTTTAAGTCTCTGCAATCAATACACATTCGAACCCGACCATCTTTATTAGGCACTGGAACCACATTTGCTAAACACTTTGGGTAGAGGACAACCTTAAGAAAGTTGACCTTGTGCTGCTTCATTATTTCCTCTTTCAACTTCAACAGCCACTACCGTCGCCATCTACGCAATTTTTGTTTGACCTGCTTGATGTTAGGCTTAAGTGATAATGTGTGCACCACTATCTCAACGTCTAGCCCAACCATGTCATCATAGCTCCAGGCGAAGATATCTGCATATTTTCGGAGAAGCTCAACAAGTTCTGCCCAGGACTATGTTGTGAGCCTAGCACTAATTCGCACTTCCTTGACATCTTTAGCGGTGCCAATATTTATAGACTCAGTTTCCTCTTCTACATGCAAGTTTAGGCCTTCTGGATCATCATCATAAGGCTGGAAATCTGGTGCATCATGACTATCTTCTTCTATTTCCGCATCATCCTCTTCTCCATATGCAATGTGTTCAGAAAGGACTTCTTGCTGGAAGGATGGATCTATGTCTCCAAAGGTACATATTTGCTAAGCACTCTACCTTTAATGATGCTTTAGAATGGTCACTGTCACTCTGGTCTTTTTGTACGCACCTCTGACAATCTCAGATTCTGACGTTTCCGAACTTACAGATGTACCTGACTGTTTCATTTCTTTCACAACCTTATTATGTGGATGATTGTTTTTATTTTTCTGATTTTCTTGAGTGGTATGTACAATGTGTGTGACAGGTGGGTAGCTATCTTCCGACCGACTGATGTGAGTGCTGCTGCCTGCATTTGGCCCTGAGCTTATCCCAAGATCTTTTTTTTTTGGACCCCACTGCTCAAGTGGGGCCAAGATTGATAGTATCACCTAGACCCACCTCCTGACTGATAAGAGATAAACTCCTTTGGTCTAGCGTTCAGTGATTTGTCTTCTTCTAAGGCCATGATAGTGGACTGACCCTGTGGAATTGTCTGTTTTACAATGCATTCCGACATTACAGCTTTTACCTTCCTGTGCCTGAGTTCACCCTCTGTGTCTTCCACCAATGCTACCAACTGCTCCTCAAATAGAACTTCCAAATCACTAAGCATGTTGTCAACTTGTGCCACTGCAGCATCTCCCTCATCTTCATCAGAAGCAAAATCAACATAGTATGCACTGGTGGTTTCTTGCACTTCAGGTGGTGATTCCAGCTGACTTGACTATGACCCCATCAAAGCTAACTAATATACCGATGAAGCTTTGGCTGAAACTACTCCTGTCGAAACCGTGACTGCAACAGGATTTGTAGGAAGACCATCGACTAACTCTGGAGGTGGCAATGCCAGCCTAGCTGTCCTTGGTGAAAAGGGCGATGTTGGATCTGTTATACAATCTACAACCTCTTCCTCAAAGTAGTAGTCCTCAACACATACCCACTCTAATCCACTGATTGACTCACCCTGTTCAGCCTCTGCAAGAATAGGACTCCGATTGGGATCTAGCAATCCTGTACTAACAAAGTTAGTTAAACCTCGTGGAATAACGAGTTTTTGGAACTTACGATGCCTCGAGAATCCATCCTACAGCTTCCACGCTTATCCCAGTCCTTCAAATTCTCGTCTTTTCTCTACGGCAATTGGTTCGGAGATTCCTTGGCCATTCTACCCGAGGGGTGCTCCTTTCTCACACCCCCACCTCTGACATAGATTCTCGACCATCATAAAAAGATTGCCAAAAGCTACCAAATGATTGGCATGCTCAAGAATTGGAATGAAATTGACCGGCTCAAAGCGGTCGACATGGTTTAGCACATCAGAAGGCTTAGGGTCAAAATGGACGGTTTGAAGAGACACCGAAGAGACTGCCTCAACTTTCTCCTTTTCAAGATTTTCTGCCATTACAACAACAATGTCGTTGTTCCAACGGAACTTAATCATTCAGTGAAGAGTCGAGGGGATAACCTGATGCTTGTGGAGCCAAGGGTGCCCAAGCAGGAGATTGAAGGATGGTTCGAGGTCAACAACATAAAACTCAACCTCGAAATGGGCAGGATCAATGATCAGATGAATGACCAAAATCCCTATAGCATCATTGTGTGTGTTGTCAAATGCCGTCATTCCTTTCACGGTTGGCGTAATGTCCTCAGATTTTAATCCGACCTGATTTGTGGTTTGCAAAGGGTAGACATTTAAACCGACGCCATTATCCACCAAAGTAAGAGGAATGTGGAAATTCTGGTATTGAACCGTGATGAATAGGGGTTGTTTGTAATTGGTCCCTGCCAGGGGTAGTTCTGAGCAAGAGAAGGAGATCACCTGCGGCGTAGCTATCATTCCTACCATGCTTTCCAAGGCCGACAGTTATATTGTTGGGGAAACATGGGCGGCTTGGAAAACTCGGAGAAAGGCCTCCCGATGTTCAATTGATGTATGGATTAGGTCCCAAATGGAAATATCTACTTTAACTTTCTTTAATTGGGCCTTGATGTTAGCTACAGGTGGGTCCTTCTTAGTAGTGGTGGGGTTAATTCTTGGGACTACCTCTTTAGGAATAGGATTGGGAATCTGGCTCTTTGGTTGGGAAGATAAAATTGTTGGCTGGTTGGGCTTGTTAGCCGGAACTGAGGCCTTGTACACCCGTCCTAACCACGTTACCTCAGTGCACATTTCTATGGCGTAACTGTAAGGCATGTGGTGAGTATCCTGTGTCAGGTTAATGACTACAGGACTACGAGCTTTCCATTCCACTGGGACCAGAGCTGGTGAAGTGGGTATTGGCGTTTTATGGATCAGGTCATGTTTCGACTTGGCTAGCAAACTGACTGATGATGAAGTGGATGGCATGGTAGGTTTTGTGATTGTGCGCCTCGATTTGGCAATTAGCTGGATCATGTTAATTGCAGAATTGGACGCTTCAATAAAAGATTGGCTGAGTTGATAAGGAAAAGGATCTGAGATGTCATGAATGAGAAGGGAAGGGTCAAACTGTGAAGGTGCAGTCTCAACGGAAGAAAGGAAATGAACTCCTGAAGTTCCAGGTGCATGCTCAGGCAAGGGTCAGTTGACTATATTGCTATGTGTAGATGCAGAAGAATGTGGTGTTATGTATTGATAATGATGGCTTCTGGTCAATCAAGTTTTGAATTGCATCTCGGAGTGTAAAACAATTATCCATGGAGTGCCCTGCAACTAGACATGGAAACCGGGCCGGGCCGGGCGCAGCAGACACTGGGCCCGGCACGGCCCATGGCCCGGGG
>JAMKQA010079264.1:0-11639 GCA_024699735.1 Posidonia australis
ACAGCAACCAACCGCCAGCCACCACCAACGAGGCCAACTGCCAGCCTCAACCACCAGCGAGGCCAACTACCAGCCTCAACCACCAGTGAGGCCAACTACCAGCCTCAACCACCAGCCCACACGCAAGCGGGCCCCACAAGCACAGAGCCAAACCAAGCACAGAGCCAAACCACGCACAGGAACACGCAAAAAGAAGCCAGCCCACGAGGCCCAAGCCCAAAAGCACAAAACCACACGATGGGCCTTGGAACAGTAACACCTGTCCAAGAAATAAAATTCATAAAATGTAAATAATTACAAAATGAATTTTACAGGTGTTACAGAAATAGTGGAGGTTGACTCTGGTTGAGGCCAGTGACACAATTGTTTACTGATTGGAGGCATGTATATTCATACACTGTCTTGAGCTATACTCAGATGGCAAGATGACATGTGATGAATCAAAGCCTACCTAAGGTTGGCATGCCAAGGATATTCTCTATTGTACTACTTATTATGTCATTGTGTTCTGATTGTAAACTTGTACTTGGCTGTGTTATCATCAGGCATTCCCCAGATCATGTTCTCCATACCTGAACTGCCGTGGAGGAGTCATTGTCGTGTTGTTGATTCTACAAGTCCATGCAGTTCGTGCACTAACTGGTGTCCTTATTGCATATGCTCTTTAACCAACGAGCAGTTGAAATGCCCTTGGCCAAAAACACTTGGCAAAAAAAATCCAGTTGAACAAATCCATATACAAGCAAAGAGATTCATCCAAACAAAATTGTGATGACTATGATTATGGTGGTGGACTCTATTATTGTGAACAAGCAGACTAGTTGTTTGAGAGTGACCTTATTGTTTGATCAAGAAATGCATGTCTTGTTGATTAGGTGTGATTTTAGTTGTTTGTTATCTGCATTTATCACTTTGCTTGTTCACTGAGTTCATTATCTGGATCGCTTGCTCGTTTAGTTCAACTGTTTGTCTGCCCTCAGTTAGGCTGGAAAGTTGTATGCCTGTTAGAGGAAGATGACACCTTCGACTCAGTTGACACTACAGAGATTTGCAAGCCATAGGTGGCTCTCGATGGGTAGTCGTGGCACTCAAACTCACTGTAAGGTAGTGTAATGGACCTAGCTCCCTCATAGACATGCGGTTTCACTCTAACCTTGACTTGGAGGTAATAAGCGCCCGATCTATTCAGGAGCCCTTTATTGCAAGAGGGTGGATCAGTCCCTCAAAGGTGTGATTTTACTGAGCGCATACTCCAACTCCTCTCCAAGGTACGGTAAGGGTAGAGCTACAACGCACGCCTCTCACTCTTAGGCTGACTTCTGTCTTCTCTATTCTTTTATGCCCTTGTGAATGTATGTTTTCTTTTCTGGCTCACACCCTTAGTCACCCCTAGCATTTTATCTCCCTCTTGAAGGTGCAGGATCCTTGTGGAGTTTGGACATTTCATCTGGCTTTGATGTTTGGTGGCTCCCTTGCAAACTTGGTTGTCTAAGTAGTGACAACTGAGGAGGGATAATCCATTCTGACATAGGTGAGTTTTTCCAATTTTCATCATCGAGCAGAATGTTATTGACAAGAAAACTATTATTTTTTGTTGTTCTTAATGTTTTTCTTTTTTTTTGTGTTTTTTTTTCAACTTTTGTGCTTTTTCTTCTTTTTTTGTGTTTTAATATATGATGATGCAAAAAGAAAAACAAAGGAAAAGGATACAGCTCTAGTCCTTGTTGCTGTTGTTTTGTATATGGCGTTAGGGTTCATATTAACTCCTAGCAGTGCCTCTAGAAATTGGAATCAAGGCAGGTGTAACCAAAGCTATCAAAATCGTTATTAAAACTGAAACTGTCACTGTCAATGTTGAATCTGCTGGTGACATTAAGATTATATCTGTTGTTGGAGTTGATATCTGCTGTAACAGTTGTCTCCTACCAGATCCAGGGTACTTACACATGCTGGGTCAGATCGGTGCATGGCAAACTGACGAACTTTTGGCTAGCCCCCCGTGGAGGAACAAGAACAAGAGTGTCACATGTGAGTGTTGGGACAAAACCTGAGAGAAGACAAGAGGACAAACTAGGCTGATGAGGCTCAAAGGATTCCCTAGGAAAGAACTGGGAGAAAAAGGATAAACCCTTGAAGTTCCAGCATCCTCGGAGCTTGCCGGCTCAGACAAGGTAAGGTCAAATATTCTAGAGTGTGCTCGTGCATGTGCCGATGTGGGTGTAGGTGTGTGCGTGCTGCCTCCTGTGGGTTGATGAAAATGTTTCCAGTGTCAATCAAATCCTGGACAGCATTCCAGAGAGTAAAACATTGTTTGTTGAATGTCCATGGGCGCGATGGAATTGGCAGAACAAATTCGTCTTATACCACTTAGGAAGCGGGTTCAGTGGTGGACGAACCTCCGGTAGTTGTAGGAACGGCGCAACTTTAGGAAAGATGTCACTCAATGACTTTCTAAGTGGGGTGAAGCCACTTTCCCTACGGTGAGGTCACTTTTGCCATTGTTGCTGCCCTTGCTGAACTAACACAACATGACGTGTCAGCTCAATAGTGGTGTGTGAGTGTGTAATGCATGCAGAACTAGATGCCGGTGAGGGTATAGACATAAATGTGGGTGCTGCATCTTGCGTGACAACAACAAATGTCCCACTATCGATCAAAGTCTAATCGACATCCCACAGAGTGTGGCAATTATCAGTCAAGTGCCCTAGGGCTTGGTGATAATCGTAGTATACGTTTGCGTCGTACCACCGAGGAAGTGGAGTTGGTGGGGGATGCGGATCTGGGAGTCTCAGAAGCGACACAACCCGAGGAAAAACAGTGCTCAGCGACTCACCTCGTGGAGTGTAGTCACTTTCAACATGATGGCCTTGTTTTTCCTTAGGCTGCTGTCCTTGCCGAGCCAATGCGACGAGATGCATTGGCTTGACAGTGGAAAGTGTGAGCTTAGTGTGTAGTGATGATCTACGTGCTAGAACCTAATCCTGATGCTGAGGTGGGCTGTGAGTATGCTGTGCTGTGTGTGGGGTTAAGCGCAAGAGCAACAGTTGTGGCACTGGTATGTCTCCAGGCGATGGACCCGAGAAATGCTGTGTTCTCGCACAACTAATGGGTTGGTCCTTAAGTAACTGTGATGCATGCTGTGACAAGTGTAGTTGTGGTGCAGGAGGCAGAGAAAACACCCTCATTGTTGGAGCAGTGTGAGGCTGGGGCAATGATATGGGCGATGGTGCCGTGGAGTGAGCCTACAATGCTATAGTGGTCTTCACTGGAATCTCAAAGGTCAAAAAAGAACACTTAACAGGATCAAGAGGATTGTGCTCAGGCCTTCAGGCCAAAGTTCTCAAGCTCTGATCTTGCATGGCTGAAGACCCATCAAAGGATAGGTCTGTAGGCGAGAGCAGAATAGGAGTAGTCCCTAAAACAAATGCAACCGCAACTGGTTGAACTCCTGAAATAGGAGGGCTCGAGAAGTGGGATGTAGCTGGCAGAACTTCTGGGACCCGTGTAGTAGTCATCGCAATTGACTCAGTGATGGGCCCTAGATCGACTTATGTTTGCCGCTATCCTAAGAAAGGAGGTAGAGATCCTCCATGATTCCCAAATCGAGACACATGGTGGGAAGAAGAAGCACCCAAAGTGAGAGAAGGAGGATCTGAAAGTGGGACCCCCTTCAAAACAATAACTAGAGGCTTACGGGTCTGCGGGGCCATGGCTAGCCGCAAGTGAGATGAATGGAGCTGCGGCAAAAGACAAATGCACGAGCTCTAAGACGAACTACTGTTAAAAGTGACCAATAGCTCGGGAAAAGGCAAGAGAAAACAACCACGGGAGGCCGCTCGCAATGGAGACACTTGAGCTCCTAGTTGAGGACCTCGCAACGAGGTACCTGAGAAAACATGAAAGAGAAACAGGCATTAGAACCTAAAGAACGGCACAAACACAAATGCGAGTTATTAAAGTTGTATGCAATGACACGTAATGCAGATGAATGTCCTAAAGTGCACTCTCTCACCATGCATGTCCCACATGGGGTTGACCACATGGGATACACTCATGGGATTAGGTTTCGACTCTAGTCAGAAAAGTAAGGTTCCTGTTCTAATCCTGACCGAAGCGCAGGTAGTGAATGAGTGGTGCGTTGGTGGCCTCGACTCGACCTGAACAACTTGGTTCAATAACCTATGCTTAGCCTACACCTTCACGAGCTCGGTGACCTAAACAACTAGGTTCAACGACCCAGGCTCAGCCTACACCATCTCAAGCTAGGCAACCACAGTCGTATCTGGCAACTGGTTTTAGTGGTGTCTCATACTCCCACCACGTTGTCGACACCAACCCCCGTGGTTCCTTAACACATTATTAGTGTTCCATTTTCCAAACTCTTTAAGCTTTTCATTTTAAAATCATTTCCATTTCCATTCTTTTTCATTGCAGGAATCTGTTTCCGTGCAATACTTAACCCTCCACTCGGGTCCCAACTCAATTCATGAAAAACCATGTGTTTTAAAATCACGATTGGATCTCATATCCAAAACCACACACAATCAACCATTTTATTCATTTATAGGGTCTAAAACCCAAAACCATGCCCAAATCTACTTATTTACGTTCCACATTCCTCCATGTCATTTACATGGGGAAAACATCATTAACACATGCTTATTGTCCATTAAAACCTTTCCTTTTTCATTTTATAATCACATTTGTATATATCAGGACTAGGGCAAAATCGGCAAACCGAATTTCAGGTTCGGTATATCGAAAATCCCTAGTTCGGTATACCAAACATTTTCGATATACTGAAAATCCTTGATTCGATCGATCGAATGATTTTGACCTATCAAAACTAGGTATTCCGGCTTAATTTGACAGATATTCGGTATGCTGAATTGCCCGAAACTAGGGCACCTCCCTGTTTCAGGGTACACGTTTGTTGGAAATAGGAGCCTCCGACGGACCCCCCAAACAAACACCATAAAATGCAAGTAAATCATGGGGTGTAGACCCTTGAGTCTACTTCAAAACCCCTCAAACCATTCATCAATCCATTAACCATACATCAAGATATAAATTCTTAAAGAGAACATGCTCAAAGTTAAACCTTAAAACACTTATGGCATTTTCTACCAAAAACCCACAAAATTCATACAACCTAGCATGATCTTTACACATTCATGTCATTTATCACATTTTCATCATTCCTACTATTTTCCTGTGATTTTACATGCATTTTAGACTGATTTGATGCATTTAGTTCACTCGTTCAAAACCACAAAAGAAATGAAGAGGGACAGGGGTTGCATACCTGGCTCAGCCTTCCCGTGACCCTCCCGCACTCCGGCGAAGCTCCTATGCTAGTGAGCCACCACCTCCCACTTGTGTGCTGCTCCACCTCTCCTCTAGCTCCACAGCTCACCCCTTTCTCCTTTCCTCCTTCACTCGGCGCCTCCTTCTTCCCTCAGCCTCCTTCCCTCTATATCTCCCTCTCCTCCTCGCGTCGTGTCGACTGCCCATCCTGTCGGAAGAGACGGGGTGACACGAGCCGGTGTCGCTAGTGGCACAGGTCGGGGGAGTGGGGAAGAAGAGGATGAATGCTCGTGGAGGAGAGAGAAAGAGAGAGAGAGGAAAAGAATGAGAGAAAAGAAAAAAGATAGCCACGCAAATCAAGGCGACTATGCATCCTCAAATTGGACTCTACATTGGTCCCAAATCACAAGCTAGTGCACAGAAAGCCAACCACAAGCTCACACATCCAAGAAACAACAGATTATCCATTAATAAACCATTTATACAATATTATAATTAATTACATGGTTTACAATTAAAAATGGATAATCAGGCCCAGATGTCACAAGTTTACCTCCTATCAGTCGAAAGGCGGGTCTAGTTGGTATTACCAATTCCGGCCCCACCTAAGTGGTGGGGTCTAGAAAAAAGATCTTGAATTAGGCTTAAGAGAGAATGCAAGCGGTAGTACTCATATCAATCAATCAGAGGACAACCATCCATCTGTCACAACATTGTACATACCACACAAGAAACCAGAAAAGTCAAAACAATCATCTGCATAGTAAGGTTGCAGAGGAGGAAATACAGCCAAGTTCATCAGTGAATCTAGATACATTGGAACCAGAGGTTGTTAGAGGCGCTTATAAAAAGACCAGAGTGATTGTGACCATTTTATAGCATCATCAGGGGTAGAGTTTTGAACAAATATGCTCTTTTGAGGACACCGACCCATCTTTTTGGTAGGAGGTCTTTTCAGAGCTCATTGCATAGGAGGAGGATGAAGTAGAGACAGATGAAGACAATCATACAACACTGAAGTTTCAACCTTATCATGGTGATCCAGAAGACCTGAATTTGCATGTCGAAGAGGAAACAAAGCTTATAAACATTGGCACTTTAGAAAATGTCAAAGAGGTGTGAATTAGTGCCAAACTTATAGCACAGCCCTGAGCAGAATTCATTGAGCTTTTCCAAGAATATGTAGATGTTTTTGCTTAGAGCTATGATGACATGGTTGGACTGGACGTTGAAGTAGTGGAACACACATTTGTGCTTAAGCCCAACGTCAAACCAGTAAAACAAAAGCATCAAAGATGGTAGCCATAGTGGCTGCTGAAGCTCAAGGAAGAAATCATGAAGTAGCACAAAGTCAAATTTTCTAAAGGTCATCCTTTATCCAGAATGGTTAGCAAATGTGGTACTAGTGTTGAAGAAAGATGGTCAGATTTGAATGTGTATTGATTATAAAGACCTCTCAATAAGGCAAGTCTGAAGGACGATTTTCCGTTCCCACACATTGATGTACTTGTGGACAATACTACAAGACATAAGATACTGTCATTCATGGATGGATTCTCAGGTTATAATCAAATCAGAATGGTACAGGAAGATATGAAGAAAACATCCTTTATTACCTTGTAGGGAGTGTTTTGTTACGGAGTCATGCCATTTGGGCTTAAAAACGTTGGGGCCACATATCAGAGGCCCATGACGACATTGTTCCATGATCTCATGCATCAAGAAATCGAGGTTTATGTAGATGACATGATTGCTAAGACAAAGGAGCCTGAAGAGTACATTGCCTGCCTAAGAAAGTTGTTCAATCGCCTGTGAAAGTACAAGCTCTATCTCAACCTCAATAAATGTGTATTCGGGGTTTCATCAAGTAAGCTTCTGGGATACAACATTAGCCAAAGAGGAATTGAGGTGGATCCTAACAAGGCCAAAGCTATTATCGAAATGCCTCCTTCCACCATAGAAAAGGAAGCTCGGGGGGTTTCTAAGGAGTTTGCAATATATTAGCCGATTTATTGCACAGCTTACGCCAATTTGCGAGCCAATTTTTAAACTACTAAGGAGAATGTACAAATTCATTGGAGTGAGGAATGTCAATAGGCTTTCGAAAAAATCAAGTAGCTTTTGGTGAGACCACTAGTCTTAGTCCCCCCAACACCAAGGCATCCTCTGTTGCTCTACCTGTCAGTTACACAGCATTCAACGGGTGCAGTCCTGGGCTAGCATGATGAGACCGGCCACAAAGAAAGGACCAACTATTACTTGAGCAAGAAGTTTAACGATTGCGAAGTTAAATACGTCGCAATCGAGAAAGTCTGTTTATCCCTTGTTTGGACCATGCGACGCCTTAAACACCATATGATGGCATATCTTGTCCTCCTACTCTGCCAGCATGATCCCATGAAGTACTCTAGAAGCTAGCACTGGTAGGCAGGTGTGTCAAGTGGTAGGTGCTTTTATCACAATTTGATATCACTTTTGTCACACAGAAGTCTATGAAAGGGCAAGCCATAGTAGATCATCTGGTAGACTTATCTTTACTAGAATACCAGCCCTTGTAGACCCAGTTCCCTAATGAGGATATATTGTTTGCTATGGACGAGGATGAGTCAGAAGAGCCTAATGACAAGGAGCAGTGGCACCTTTACTTTGATAGTACAATTAACAAGCAAGGCATGGGCATTGGTGCGGTACTGGACACTCCATAAGGCTAGATGATCCCACTTGCTTGAAAGTTGATATTCGTGTGCACCAATAATGTGGTGGACTATGAGGCATGCATCCTTGATCTCCAGGTTGCATTAGATCATGGTGTGCAAAAGTTGCATGTACGCGGTGATGCAATGCTGGTCGTTTTGTAGGTTAATGGTAACTGGAAGACAAAGGATCTTAAGCTTGTGCCATACCACACCTATCTCTTAAAGCTTATGTCAGACTTTGACAAAATACATTTCTCCTTTATGAACAGAGCCAAGAATGCTTATGTAGATGCATTAGCCACTCTTGTGTCTTGGTTGTCTATACCCAAAAACCGTGCAGTGGAGGTGTCAGTAGCTTGCACAGATCAGTTAACACACTGCATGAGCATAGAAGAGGTGAATCCCTGAGAGAAGCTCCCATGGTATAACAACATTAAAGTCTTCCTGGAGACTGGAAGTCATCACCTAGACGCATCAACCACAGACAGAAAGATTATGGTTCGATTGACGTCAAAGTATGTGCTTGGAGCCGGACATCTGTACAGAAGGTCTTTTAATCAGATGCTTTTACGTTGTTTAGACAAGGAGGCTAATACAATAATGCTACGAGTACATGTTGGAACATGTAGGCTGCACATGAACGGGGCGCTTCTAGCCAAGAAGATAATGTTACAAGACTTTTTATGGTCAACCATGGACACAGACTGTTGTTAATTTGTGAGAAGATGTCATAATTGTCAGATCCATGGAAACTTTATTCATGCACCCCCAGAACAGCTCCATAACATGTAATTACCTTGGTTGTTCTCAACATGGAGAATCGATGTCATCGGTGCTATCCACCCAGCGGCCTCTAATGGACAGCAATACATCGTAGTAGCTATTGATTATTTTACCAAATGGGTAGAAGTCGCCTCCTACAAAACAGTAACTACCACAATAATAGAGAAGTTTATCAAAAACAATATTATCACCCAGTATGGTGTCCCGCATTCAATCGTCTCTGATAATGGGACTAATTTCACAGCTAAAAGGGTCAAAGACTTTCTACAAGAGTTTCATATCAAACACCATAGATCATCTCCATATCAACCGCAAATGAATGGAGACATGGAATCTGCCAATAAGAATTTAACTAAGATCCTCAAGAAGAAGGCAAAAACTCATAAGGACTGACATGACAAGCTCCCGTATGCGTTGTGGGCTTACAGAACTTCAATTCGGACCTCAACTGGAGCAACTCCATACTCTCTGATCTATAGAATGGAGGCAGTCCTACAGATAGAGGCGGAAATACCCTCACTCAGGATCTTAAGGGAGGCAGAAGTGGATGAAGCCGAGTGGATTGAAGATCGCTATGTCCAGTTGAACTTGATAGATGAACATAGATTACAAGCCATGCATCACGCACAGTATTATCAAAAACGGATAGCTAAAGCCTATCGAAAGAAAGTCAGACCTAGAAGTTTGGTGCCTGGAGATCTGGTTTTGCGAGCCATACATCTTCTTGATGGCCATGGCAAATTTAGACCTAATTGGGGTGGACCATTTATAGTCAAATAGGTCTTCTCTAGTGGTGCAGCGATCCTGGAGGATATGGACCACATTGAGCAATTAGAGCCAGTCAATACATGTTATCTAAAGAAGTACTATCAGTAACTGAAGGCTGTGTCCTTACCTTATGATGTCTTCCTCTCGCATCCATGCATGCATTTACATTACAGCTTCCACATTGTTTCACATCCATATAGCCTTAGATTCCAACACATGCTCATTTAATTCTCATCCAGCTTTTGCAACATAGATAGTAATCATCATCGACATCATCTGCAACAATCATTACACGATGACGAAAAAACGGAATAAGCCTGTCTATGTTGGGAGAGTGTAGTGCCTCCTCAGAAGAATGCTATCTAGGTGACCTAGTGAGTGAGGGAGCCGCCATCTATTGTGAATTAGGCAAAATATTCAAGCCGCTCAAGGAACTTACAGCTCCAGAGGGAGAGAAAATGCTAGGGACAAGGATGAGAGTGTGAGTTAAATAAAAATAAATATATGAAAGGGCATAAAAGAACTAGAAGGCATAAGCCGTAGAAAGAAGTCAACCCTATAGAGAGAGGCATGCAGGAAGACATGGAAATCGGGCCGTGTCGGCCCTGGGCTGCCGACCCAGCCTGGGCCCGACCCCACTACAAGAAAAATTAGATTTTACAAGGACAAGGAGCGAGGACTTAGCGAGGACATGTCCTCGCAATAATATAGCGAGGACATGTCCTCGCAATAATATAACGAGGACATATAACGGGGATTTTGCGAGGAAATGTCCTCGCAATACAATAGCGAGTTTTTCGCAAGGTTTTTTCCTCGCAATGTCCTCGCTTGCTATTTAGCGAGTGCATAGCGAGGAAATGTCCTTGTTAAGATCCTAGCTAATTCAGGTATAAAATACCTCGACGCAGGTCGTTTTGCCCCTTTCTTTCTTACCCTAAATACCCGTTCCGTCGTTCGCCTCCTCCTCCACGTCTCCTTTGTCACTCGATCTCCTCCACCTCCTCGACGGTGCTACATCCTCTCGTCAACGGTGCTGCGTCCTCTCGTCGACGGTGCTGCGTCCTCTCTGTCACTCGATCTATACTTGTCACCGGATTCATCAACGCTGCGTCCTCTCGTCGACGGCACAGGTTTATCGTCCTCATCTTCCTCTGTAGCACACTTTTAACAAAGATCACTGTAAACAAGAATGGAAATTGCAGGTCCCTCTCAGTTAGCCTAGACATTGGAAAGATCATTGTAAACTCAGTTAGGAATAACTTGGATTCATGGACTGAATTATCTTCTGAATTAGATAGTGTAACCTGAAAGTGATTGTTTTCTCCCTTGCTCTTGTTTTGTCTGCTTTTTTCCATGGTTCCACTTGTGGTACCTTATTTTGTTTTTTTGTTCTGATCTTACTAGCTCGGTTGATCTTCTTCATACTTTTTCTGATTTTGATTTTAATGAAATCTGTCTTCTATTGTTCAAAAAAAAAGGGTTAAACGGAAAGAGGTGAAACTTGTTAGTTTTTCAAGTAGAAAGATTGCAGAAATAAGATCTGAAGTGTTTGCATATAACTTGTTCTTAATAGTTTGTACAAGAATCTCATCTATAATTTATAACTCCAACAATGCCAAACAGGACCTGAGTCTTGATGCATTTATCTACTCCTGCAAAGTAAACCAGTATACAGATGCACCATATCCATTAGTACATTGTTTTTTCACTTGTATTTTCTCATACCGAGGAAGATTCTTAACCTTTTCTTACAGACTACCATCGATCTGTTATAAGCCATTCAAGTTAGCTTCACACCGAAATCTATTTTGCTTTACATTCTTGTACTATTTATAGCTCATGATACCCTTGCTAGTTTATTTTGTAACAGACTAACAGCAGGCATGTCATAGTGTGTAGGGGCAAATCAGCTTTTGATGTGAGAAACTTATCATGTAATTACACATATTATTATCGGCATAGACTTGGCTATGAGTTTTTATTTCTCTAAAATTACAAGTTATTTTTTTTTTCAAATAGATAATTGTAATTTTTTGATAGAATTCAAGTTTGCCACGTTTCTTTTTCTGATTATTTACTGAAAGG